>JANAVB010018998.1:8240111-8282493 GCA_029216955.1 Iris pallida
GAGGGTGCTGGCGGGCGGAGGAGACGTCGGCGAGGCGGCGCTCGGGTGGCGCTGCACTCAGCTCGTCGAGGCGCGTCGGAGGATGGTGGTTGCGGGCGGTGGCGCTCGTCGTGGGGGCTGAACGAGCGTTCGCCGGAGTTAGGGTTGCGGCGGGTTTTAAGTCGGGAAGATGGGGGGCTGCGGTGGCTGTGGTGGGTCGAAGTGGGGGTGGTCGTGCTGAGGGGAGTGAGGGGGGTTTTATAGTGGGGTTGAGGCGGTCGGGGAAAGCCGAAAATGGCGGGGTCAGGCGGCGCTGGCGATCGTCGGTCAGCAGAGTGGGTGAGGAGAGTGAGTGTGGTCGTGGGGGGGTGTTGGGTAGGTTAGCCTTTAGGCCCCCCTATTTTAGGAATTACACAATGGCCCCCACAGAAGGTAAATGCAAAATAGAATTTGCATTACGCATTTTAAAACATTTCACTAATTGCATACTGATATAAAAACAAATCTAAAAATTACAGAATGATATTAAAACAATTTAGAAAATTGCAAATTAATATTTTTTATTTTAAAACTCATTTATAAATCATTTAAAAATTCTAGAAAAATTTTTAAGAATCTAAATAATTATTTTAAGGCTAAAATTGACATTAAAAATTAATTAACACTAATTAAAATGAAATTTGAAAAACAGGGGCTTACAAGTCTTCCCTCCTTGAAAAATTTTGTCCTCGAAATTCACAAGGATTGAAGACCCTATAATATTCTAACATAGCAAGTAATACAACAAAATGACTAAGGCTGCGATCGAAACTAACCTCTAAGGTATCAAGCGGGAACGGGTGGTTCCCTCGCAGCGGTTGGATCGAACAGGTAAGGGTATCTCTCCCTCATGTCCGACTCCCTCTCCCAAGTAGATTCACCTGGGGAGTGACGGCTCCAAGCTAGTCGTACTAGGGGTATAACCTTGTTCTTCAGCCTCTTCTCTCTCCTGTCTAATATCTCCACTGGCTGCTTAGAAACTGTAAGGCTCGGTCCGACCTCCAACTCTGAATGATCTAGCACATGACTGGGGTCTGAAACATATCTCCTCAGCTGAGATACGTGAAAGACATCGTGAACTCCTGCTAGGTTGGGTGGAAGTGCAATCCTGTAAGCTACCTCTCCGATCCTGCCAAGTATCTCGAATGGCCCGATGTATCTTGGGCTCAGCTTCCCTCCTTGTCCGAACCTGATCGTCCCTCTAGTAGGTGATATCTTTACTAGCACCATATCACCGTCTGCGAACTCCATCGGTCTGCGACTAGCATCAGCCCAGTGTTTCTGCCTATCCTGAGCTACTCTGAGCCTGTCTCTGATCATCCTGACTTTCTCTGCTGCATCCGTGATCATCTCTGGCCCAAGCATAACTCTGTCTCCAACATCATCCCAAAAGAGCGGTGTGCGGCATCGTCGTCCATATAGCGCCTCGAAAGAAGACATACCGATACTGGCTTGGTAGCTGTTGTTGTATAAAAACTCTACCAAGTGTAGATGGCTCTCCCATGATCCTTCGAAGTCCAGCACGCAGGTCCTCAGCATATCCTCCAGTGTCTGTATCGTCATCTCGGACTGCCCATCTGTTTGTGGGTGGTACGCCGTACTGAACTTGAGCCTACTGCCCAACTCCTCCTGCAAGCTCCTCCAGTAGTAGGATGTAAATCTGCTGTCTCTGTCCGACACGATGCTCACCGGCACTCCGAGTAGGCGAACTATCTGCTGTATGTAAAGCTCTGCCAACTTCTCGGTGGAAAGCCCCACCTTGAAGGGTATAAAGTGAGCACACTTCGTCAGCCTGTCTACGATGACCCAAATGGCATCCTTCCCTCCTTGGGAACGAGGAAGCCCTGAGACGAAGTCCTTTGTAATATGTTCCCACTTCCACTCGAGAATGGGTAATGGTTGCAATAAACCAGCTGGCCTCTGGCGCTCCGCCTTGACCTGCTGGCAAACTAGGCATCTCGAGATAAAACGTGATACATCCCTCTTCATCCCGTGCCACCAAAGATGTTCTCGCAAGTCACGGTACATCTTGTTATCACCAGGGTGAATAGAATATCTCAATCGGTACGCCTCCTGCAAGACTGCCTCTACCAGCTCTCCCTTCGGCATGCAGAATCGGCTGCCATGCCTCAAGGATCCATCCTCTGCTATAGTAAAGTCATCCAGCAATCCAGCTAAAGCCTGGGGTCGAAGTCTATGAAGGCTCTCATCTGCAGACTATGCCTCCCGGATCTGCTCCATCAAACCTGACTGAATGTCAAGCGCCATCATCTGTATCACTGATCCTGGCCAAACTAGCTCGATGCCGAGCTTCTCCAGATCTTCCAGCAAATGCCGATCAATTATCAGGTACCATGCCATCGGATGCCTGCTCAGCGTATCTGCCACCACATTTGCCTTCCCGGGGTGATACTGTAAATCGATGTCGAAGTCCTTCATCAACTCCAACCATCGTCTTTGCCTCATGTTCAGCTCTTTCTGCGGTGAACACATACTTTAAGCTTTTGTGGTCAGTAAAGATCTCCACACGCTCTCCATATAAGTAATGTTTCCATAACTTGAGTGCAAAGATCACCGCAGCTAACTCTAGGTCATGGGTAGGATAATTTCTCTCATGAGTCCACAATTGCCTAGATGCATAAGCAATTACTTTCCTATGCTGCTGTAGGACACATCCTAGCCCCTTTCCAGAAGCATCACTGTATTTGGTGAAACCTCCAGAACCTGAAGGTAATGTCAGAACTGGAGCGGTCGTCAGCCTCCTCTTCAGCTCCTCAAATGCTGCCTGGCAGTCCTCTGACCAGATGTACTCTGCGTCCTTCCGCGTCAGCTTCGTCATGGGTTCAGCTATCCTAGCAAAGTCCTGGACAACTTTCTATAATAGCCTGCTAAACCCAAAAAGCTCCTGATCTCTGAAACCGACGTCGGAGCCTTCCATGTCTCAACTGCAGCAATCTTTCTGGGATCCACCGAGATTCTATCTCCAGTGACTACATGGCCGAGAAACTCCACTCGGTCTAAAAAGAACTCGTACTTCGGCAATTTGGCAAACAATCTCTCCTGCCTCAGAATCTCCAAAACTATCCACAAGTGCTCTGCATGCTCCTCCGGCGTCTTCGAGTATATCTGGATGTCGTAGATAAACACTGCGACGAACTTATCCAGATACTGGTGAAATATCTTATTCATCAAGTTCATAAAGACAGCTGGCGCATTTGTGAGACCAAATGGCATCACTAGAAACTCGTACTGCCCGTACTTCATGTTGAACGTCGTCTTCTGGATGTATGCTGCCCTAACCTTCACCTGGTGGTACCCGGATCTCAAGTCTATCCTGGAAAACACCTTCGCCCCGCTCAACTGGTCGAACAAATCATCTATCCTGGGCAGAGGATATTTGTTCTTGATGGTGATGGCATTCAAGGCCCGGTATTCAATACACAACCGGACTGTACCATCATTCTTAGGCACAAAGAGCACTGCCGCTCCCCATGGAGAAGCACTGGATCGAATGAAACCCTTTTTCAACAGGTCATCAATCTGCTCTTTCATCTCTACTGCATCCTTGGGATTCACTCTATAGTAAGCCCGGTTACTGGTGATGAACCCGGCACTAAATCTATAGTGAACTCCACATCTCTGTCAGGCAGAAGCCCTGGAAGATCTCTGGGAATACATCCATAAACTCCCTAATGATAGGGTATGGCGGAGCTACGTCCCCAACTGTCGCACAACAGTTCGGCTCTAGGCTGATCTCCGGCCCTGTCCTCCTGACACTGAATGGTGCTGTGCCTGGAGGACTGAACAAAATACTACCCTCATGACAATCTATAGATGCATGGACATAGCTAAGCCAGTCCCCCCAATATGATATCATAACTGGGAGTGGCATCATAAAGAATCGTCCCCTGACCTCTCTCCCGGCTATAAAAATAGAACATCAATAGATAGATCTAATAGGCACTGGTCCTCCTCCCGTCATCACTTTACTAATCTCCGCAGTAGGTGTAGCTACTAGATAGTGTTTATGCATAAACTCTAATAATAGGAAGCTATGAGATGCACCAGAATCAAACAAACATACAGCTAGAAAAGTATGCAAATAAACATGACCTGTGATGACGTCAGCTAAGTAATCTTGCTCCGAAACCTACTCCGGCTCCGGCTCAAGGGCTAGGCTATAAGTCTTCCCCTGAGGTCCCTTCTGCTGCTGCAAATGCTGCCCAAACCTCTGCTGCTGAGTCAGAAGCGGTCCTCTAGGCTTCGCTACTGGGCAGTCCCGAATCTGATGGGTTGCAGACCCACAGACTAAGCACTGCTTCAACCTCTTCCTGCAAATGGAGTTGTCGTGCCCTGGTCTTCTGCAAAAAGAACATATAGCTCCCCTCTGCTGTTGCTGCTGATGTCGGGGTCCCGGGGCTCTAACTGGCGGGGTCTGATGATGTGGTGTAGGGGGACGGTAAGTCTGCTGGGGTGGCATCGGTGCCAGAAGCAAACATTACCGAAGAAAGCCCAGTCTGGTGGATATTCTTCGATGGTATCCCCGATGAGGTGCCAGAAGGTATCCCGATGAGGTGCCAGAAGCAAACATTACCGAAGAAAGCCCAGTCTGGTGGATATTCTTCGACGGGTACTTCCAGAACAGGCCCCAAAGGCCAAATTATCGCAGGAATGGGGGTGGTCCTAATCTCTCCCGACAAACTGGTCATCCAGCGTGCCTATTCTCTTTCAGAGCCGTGCTCCAACAATGTTACGGAGTACAATGCCCTCATCATGGGGCTTTAGTTAGCAAGACAGATGGGGATGAACTAACTTGAATCTTACGGCGACTCGAAGCTCGTCGTCAATCAAGTCCCGGGATAGTACGAGGTCCGCCATGAAGACCTCATCCCCTACCACAAAGCAGCATTGGTCATCATCTCAACGTTCATAGAATTCTCCATTGAGAATATGCCTCTACTGCAAAACTTGGAAGCCGATGCTCTGGCCGGCCTCGCAGCCTCATTGGCTGCACCGTCGGGACTCAACACTTCGTTATGGTGACTAGTCAGAACTTGGCTTGTCCCAAAAATAATCTATGCATGTGGACAACTCATGCCATGTCCGCGGACCCTGGCATCAATGTCGGAGACTGGAGGTTCCCATTCATCGACTTTGCTGTCTACGAAATCCTCCCGAAAGACCCGAAGGAGGAAGACTCAGTCAGAAGGCGCTTCCTCCGCTTCTATTATGATAAAGCCTCCAAAATGTTATACAGGCGCTCCTATGATGGACTTCTCCTCCGATGTCTATCTAACGAAGAAGTCGCCGAAGCTCTTTGAGAAGCTCATGACAGAACGTGCGGAGCTCATCAACCAGGTCCTAAGCTACATGACCGACTTCGACACATGGGCTATTACTGTCCCACCATGATGGCCGACGTTGTCGAGTATGCAACGAAGTGTCATGCCTGTCAGTTGCATGCTGACTTCACCCACAGACCGTCAGAGCCTCTACACCCGACGGTTGTCTCTTGGCCATTTGAAGCCTGGGATATGGATATAGTAGGGCCTATCTCTCCTCCTTCGTCAAGGGGATACAGCTTCATCCTGGCAAACACCGACTATTTTTTTAAATGGGCAAAAGCAGTACCTCTCACAGAGGTAAAAAGCTCAAAAGTGATCAGCTTCTTCAAGCATCATGTCATCTACCGTTTTGGGTTACTTCGAAGGATTATCTACGACAATGGCCCACAATTCATCAGCCATACGTTCAGTAGGTTATTCGACAAGAACCGTATTCAGAACGTGGCATCAACCGCTTACAATACGGCAGCGAACGGATTGGCCTAAGCTTTTAATAAGACCATCGTCAAGCTACTCAAAAAGGTCGTGTCATCCAACAAGTATGACTGGGACGAGAAGCTCGACGAATTTCTTTGGGCCTATAGCACAACGGTACGGACCCTGACGGACAAGACACCATTCTCCCTGGTTTACGGGAGCGAAGCAGTGCTACCTCTGGAGGTTCAAATACCCTCCCTATGGGTGGCGATCATAAATCAGTTGACGGAAGAGGACAAATAACGTCGACGTCTGCAAGAGTTGGAAGCGCTAGACGAAAAATGCCTGCATATCACAGGCTTTCAACAAAAGAGTCTGATAGAGGACTTTCTAAGTGGGCGACCTGGTTCTGGCAGTCAGGAGACCGATGGTGATGACTCACAAAATACCGGGAAAGTTCGAACCCAAATGGGAAGGACCCTCCATCATACAGACGGTGAAGGGTATCCCCAATTCGAGACAGAAAAATATAGTGACTTAGTGGAGTGAATCAAGAGTGGGTCTTGCGTTAGGAAGTCGTGTGATAAAAATAATGCATAAGACGGTGTGTATGAGTGGGACACGAAGGTCTGGGTGTAGAGTGTCTTATCTAAATCATGCATGTGATATTGGTTTTGAGAAACAACTAGCCTTGTGCTCCTAAATTAAATGTCACGACAATGTGCATATGATAATCATAAATAAAGTGGGAAGGGTCAAATGGCATAAATTGATCTGAAATTGCAATACAAAAGTAGTACAAGGGAACAAGTTTGAGTGCGACATATATCAAAATGAAGATAACCTTGTCTACTACAAACTCATGCAGGAAGTTTCCAGAGATTGACATCTTGACGCTCCAGAAATCAATGTCACGGAAGAACATCATCTATATTAACAGAAGTTAAATGATAGAGATGACATGTTAGGACCCTTCTCAAGATACAATCTGATAATAATACGCGTCTGTCCAAAATCATGATACTTAGAATCCTCGCCACGCTAGTAAGCAAGGCTGCGATAAACGGTAGGGTCCATAATTGGGGTATGCACATCTATAACATCTAGAATCCTCTACATCGACTAGTATAGTTGCAAGAAATCCCAAATCTCATTCCAAGATATGTACATCCGAAGTCAGGTCTCACGTTCTCGCACGCCGGCTAATATAGCTACGATAAACTCTAGGCTCCATAACCAAGTAGACGTTTTACCTTCCCTGTTATTTTTGTCACATATGTTATCAGAAGATACCATAACTTAGGCCATAACATTCATCCGATATAAAAGTCAAATCAGCGATGATCCATTAAAATCAAATTTGATAACGAGGAGAAACGGTGAACGGAAGCAAAAGAAAGGATTTTAAATTGATGTTCAAATAAGATTCTCAAGGGTCATCCCTGTGATACTCTTCGCCCTTGCAAATATTATTAACCAGGATAATACCTCCCCCAGTCATAATCTTTTAAGTCCTACCCAAGGATTCAGCATAATATTAGGCCTAAGAGTAAAAGATACAAACACAAAACTGTACATAGCACCAGAGTCAGATAAAGCTAATGCTAGAAAAGAATTGAGTAGAACAATACCTGCCACTATATCTCCCATTGGCTCAGTCTTCTCAGCTGCCAGCGCGAACGCTCTGCCCTGGGGTGCTTCCCTCTGATGTTGGACAAAATGCTGCTGCTGCGACTGATATAGCGGACCCCACTGCTGAGGTACCGGTGGAGCTTTGTCCTGACCTTCCTTGGCTGCACGAACAGATAATTCTTGTAGTGGCCCGCTCCACGAAGGTACTAGATAAACAGAGAGATCGGATTACTGGCTCTATAATAGAAGACGATTAATCCGGTGAGTGGACAAAGTCTCATTCTATGATTCACTTACACCTAATAAGAAGCCGAGTTTTTGATTGAATGACAGTGTTAATAACAAGATGGAAATCATTGAGTATGCTTATAAGAGAATCCACATGCTATCCTGCTAAGAACAAGAAAGGAGTTAACTGTATCTGAAAAGAGATTGTTGCCTATTAGTAGTAAATGAATGATGCCTTAATCAAGTGTGCTTTACTATGCTAAGAACAAGAAAAGATAACATGTATGCTAAGTATAAGATTGCTGCCCGATAACAAGAAATAAATTATTGCCATGTTAAATCAAATGAGATGCATACCATGTTAAAAGTTAGAGATATTGCCTCAACAGAGAGAACTATTGCCATGTTTAATCAAAAAAGAAAAGAGATCGCTCACACATGTCCTGAATTCGTATTCTTGCAAGGAAAGAATTTTATGCTTAATCTGAATAGAACTGCTATCATCTTTCAAAGTAATGAATGATTGTTTGTCCCTCAAATATTCTCTGAATGCTAGACATGTACAGACGGACTTGTATATGTTGCAAAGGAAAAGAATTATGTAGGAGCTTTGGCTCTGAGATCACAGAAAAGAAAGAAGGCAGAGTCATAGCTCTGTTGTTACAAAAAGAGAAGGTAGAGTCATAGCTATGTTGTTATAAAGATTGACATAGAGAAAGATGACATATTGCCCCTCAAAGAGTCAATCTGATAGCTGTTGTATTCATGCATTGGCCTCGGACAACTTGTATACAAGGTCACTAGATCTCTCGACGTTTCTAGGGCACTGGGAGCCGATCGACCTAGGAGAGATTGTTTAGACACCTAGAGGTACAAGAAACCTCGGGCATTGTATCCCGTCCACTAGCGATGAGCTAAACCCAAGTGTCACAGCGGCTAATAATAGGAATACCCATGGACCATAATTTAGATAGATGTTGATTGGTGCAAGTTGAACCTATGTGTCACAACTACCAATCGCGTCTACATGTGTCTATAATAAGTGTTGCTCAGAGCTAACGATGTAGAGACGAACAGGAAATAAGAAGGTTGGTTATTATGTTTATGCTAATCGTTGTTTTGTGCAGGGATGGACCGTCGGCTATGATAAGAATCACTGAAATGTGATACATATATTGCTTAAGTTTTCTGATCATGATTTGCTTAAAGAGAATAACCTGTTGCAAAGAATAGCTATGTCCCGAGAAAAGAAAAGATGTGATACTCATGCTTGTAATCTGACCCTAAGAATGTCTTGAATAAGAAGAATGCTAATATTGTTGTCCCAAATAAAATGATATGGTTCATGAAACACGCTGCGTACTGCACACGAGATGAATACATCGTGCTTGAAATGAATAAGTTCCTATGTATGCTTAAGATCAAATGAAATAAACTATGACTTTTCAAATATGTTTTCAAAAACAGATGTAAACTGACTCTGTATGCATGAAATGAATATAGGTAAAAGTAGCAAGATTACATCACAACAAATGTTTTCTCACTAAATAAACAGTGATCGTTTATGACAAATGTAACTCTTTGTTCACAATTTTCCAGTATGCTGATACTGACCCACCATCAGTCTGCATGCAGGGTGCAATATGCATCGAGAAGGATAGTCCAAAGCGATAGCTCGTGCCTCATCCTTAGGAGCCAAATTAGAAGAGATGCCAAGAGATAGATATATGTTACAAGAGTTGGTTTTGTATATAAAGGGACGTAATGTATGGGAACGGGATCATTGTAATATGTAAAGTTTCTTGTAGAAGCATGGAAAAGAACTAGAAAAGCCCATGCGCCTCACAACAGAAGAAGCCCATACGGTTCAAAATAGAAGAAGCCCATGCGGCTCAAAACAGAAGGAGCCTCATGCGGCTCAGGAATCTATCAGAGCCTCATGCGGCTCAGAAACTCTCAATGGCCTCATGCGGTTCAGGCAAGAATCACGTTTCCCTATACAGCTTGCCTTTACAGCTGGCTATAAAGTGACTGTCCGCATTAAATGCTCTGACGTAAAGTGATAACTCTGACATTAAAGCTGAAATAATGACATGATGGCGTATTCCTCGGAAAACGAAGAAGTTCTTCCTGCAGCTGGCACGATCCACCCACTACGAAGCTCCCATGAGGCTGCCACCATCCCATGCGGCTGATGTTCGCATGCGGTTTGAATCGTGGAGACTCTCATCATGCGGCTCAAATTATAAAAAGTCACTTCATGCGGTCCGCTGTTCTTATGCGACTCGGATCATGGGGATCATCTCCATGCGGCTTAAATATTAAGAGGCCACGCCCATGCAGCCTTGACACGTAGCTAGTCCTATGCGGCTCAATTGGAAACCATTCCCATGCTGCTCAGATGTTGGAGGCTACACCTATGCGGCTGCCACCTTCATACGGTTCAAAACCTAAGAAGTTACCCTCATGCGGCTTTGGCTCGCGGTTATGACACGTGACAGAAGATTTGCTTCCCATGTGGCACTAAATCAATCAAGAGTCATCAACAAATCTAGACGGCCAGATTTAGTGCAATCATCATAATTACCCGAATCAAAGAAGATTTATTGCAATCGTAACATGTGGTAGGAGATCCGAGCTTCCAATGATTCATGACAATCAACATTAAATGCCCATACGGATTTGACACAATCAGCATAAATTGTCAAGATTAGCTGCAATCAAGATTAGTGGTCCAAATTAATCGCCAATAAAATAAGATCAAGGAAAATGGCAATTAAATCCCCAAGTCGCCGACTTTTTAGGGTAATCATTGCAAACCTAATGATGACACCCCACTCATATAAATAGCAAGGTGCCATTCCCTTGCAAAATATCTCCGATCAAAAATCAAAAAAAATATAGCAAGGTGCCATTCCCTTGCGAAAGAGATCCTCTCCACCCTGGACACAGAGAGAGACAAAGGCGCGCACAGAAGAGTCTTCCCATCTTGAGGGTAGTTCTTCACCGGAGCCAAGGCTACGTCTGATCGTCCAAGGAGTAAGGCAGAGCGACCGTCGCTTTCCCGAGCCTCTATCGTCACCCCCAGAATCAAAAATAAACAATCGTACTTAGATTGTTGTACCTAGGTTTTCGTCCCTAGGCTTTCTTTATACGAGCGAGTTTGTATTATGAAGTAAAAGTCCAGTCCTCCGATATAATTGTTCTTCTTTTATAATCAATGGAAAACACGATGGCGACTCTGCTGGGGATGAACTTCTCCATGGCTGAGGAGTTGGTGACACTATCAGACGCAGCCAAACTTGGCTCCGCTCAAAAAATGCTGGTCACCCGGTTCGACCAGCAGGCGTTTGAAAAATGCTCTCCGACGGGAGCGTTGGCCCGGTCCAGCGGCAAGCCCGCACAAAGAAGGCCCGCAGGGAGTGGAGACCCAAAAATTTTTCTCCTCCCCAAGCTCTCGAAGAAGTACTCTCTGTTGCCCGAGGCAGCGGAAAAGTCTCGGTTTGCGGCCCCACTTCAGACCATAGAGGATCCTGCTGTCCCCATGTTCGGCAGAAGAAAAACTATGATGCTGGACTTGCAGGGGCAAAGAGGAACACTATGCGGTCTGAACCGCATAAGGGCGCCAGCCGCATGGAAGCTTATGCGACCGTAATTGCCAACCGCATGAAGAAAACTCATACGGCCACAAACGTTAGCCGTATGCAGGTAGCCTGCACGGCCATGACATCTAGCCGCATACAGAAGGTTCATGCGGCCACAAAGGATAACTGTATGCCGACAGCCTGTACGGCCACACATACCAGTCGCATACAGAAAGGTCATGCGGCCACACATACCAGCCGCATGCAGACAGCCTGCACGGCCACCGATCCCAGCCGCATACCATTTTTTCCATGCAGCTCGCCCAGTCTTTGACCGCCTCTCATACGGTCCTGACCACGAAGGCTCTTTGGAGCATATGCCAGACTCTGTTGTGACCAGCTTGGACTCTTCTACTATGCACTCTCAGGTGCTAGAAGAAGGAAGCCTCGGGCAGCGCAAGCTCGACGAGCTCAGTCTGCTATCCCAACTTCTGACTATCAGGGCATCCCGCTGACTATTACGCGGGCCCCTGATGGAAAGTTGTATAAAACATCCGTGTCCAGCCCCCGGCAGCCGACTAACAGGATACTCATCAAAAATCTCCAAACAACGACCAAGGGCAAGTACTCGTATGGCCCCCACATCAGGGAGCAGGCAGAAGGCCGACACGCTTATGTGCTCAGAAATCCCGGACTCCTAAATCGGGTGACTTGCGCAACATGGTTCTTCACAAGCGCAAGGAAAGATACATAGATTTGATGTGCAAAGAGTCTTGTCAAGGACATCAATGCACCCAAGTCATAGTCAACTACTGCTGCAACAAGGCAGCATCACAAAAAGACCAGCGGTCCGTCTTCAAATGCTGCAACACCCAAGCTCAGAAGACGAGGCACTTCTCGTCGCCTCTTGCAATTCTGCTCTGAAGATTCCTGGCAGCGGAAGAGGGAAGGAAACAATGTCTCCAGCCCAAAAATTTTAACCGCATAACCAAGAAAATTTCTTCTAAACGGTTGCCTACCACCGTTGCAGGAGGCGTTTACCAAGGTACCCTCAAAGACGAAATCTGCCATATTGGGAGATTCGTCCACATCTATGGAGACACCGGAGCCGGGGTAGCATCCCTCCAAACATCCACAACACCCGATGTTCCAAGAAGATAGTCCGGGAAATGGTTCACCCAACAGATGCAGCAGATCCCGACGTCCCCGAGGACGTCCACAATTCTCAAGACGAGGCAAGCTCTGAAGCTAGGGGTACCACTCTTTCTGAGTCAAATCAGAGGAGAATATTCCCACATACCCGGACGACTTCTCTGTGCAAGGGTATGACTCATAGGGCACTCCTCTACCGTTCTTTCTAGCTCTCCTCATATGAGGACGTATTCATGATGGACAGCAACCAAGAGGGCCACAGTGATCGCCACCGTATCGACACTCTGGAGGCCATACTGCATGCTCTGGTCAAGTCTGTGGACGAATCAAAGCGGCCCTTCCAACTCTGCAAGGAAGAACGCCTGGCCAAACAAGCTTGGGTCCCGCGGTCAATGCGGACTCGAACTCAGCTTCACCAAACCCGAGAGATAATCCTTCTGAAATATCGGCTTCCACCATTGTAGACGAGGCTAGGGAGGCAAGAATAGAGGTCCAGGAGCTCCGGCCATGTTCTATGCCCGAGAAAACTGCCAAGACCTCAGGATACGACAACCGTATCCCGTTGCGTGGAGAGATATTCCCTTCCCACCAAAATATAAACCATTCCACATTAATCCATATGACGGAAAGACATCTGCAGGCAGGTACATCACCTACTTCGAAGTCACAACCGACCATCTACCCCATGACGACGCCATCCTTACGCGGTTGTTCATCGGAGCCTTGGAAGGGGTCGCCTTCGACTGGTACTGCAACTTGCCGGACAATTGCATCCACTGCTTCACCGGCTTCAAACGCATGTTCCTAGAGAGGTTCTATGACGTAGGACAAGACGTGACAATGTCCACTCTCATGGACGTTGTTCAGGAGAAAAGGAGCTAACAAGAAATTATATCGAGCGGTTTTGCCAAACCGCGATGAAGCTGCCTTCCGGCAACAAAGATTCCTCCTTGATTGAAATTTGCCAAAAGACTGCTTCCCATAATCAGCCTCTGGATGGGCGAAAGTCAATTCAAGGATTGGAAGACGTTCATCATCAGTGCCTAGCGCAGAAGACAAGGTGAAGAAAGCCCGCCAACTGGGATTGCATATCGGAAGGGGAGGACAAGGGCAAACGCCCTAACTGTAGGCCTTTAAAAATGACAGTCATGCTGAGTTGATCAGGACAGAGTCAAAAGTCACGCTCAGTTGATCAGGACAAATATTTACAAATCACGCTGAGGAGACAGCTCGTCATTTGTCATAAAGTAATTATGACTGACAGCACAACAGTCGAAGAATGTCTCTTCGTATGCCACGTATGCACAGAATTTGAGAGATCACAGTCGTCTATTACATGATTTTCGAAATCTTCTTCAGCAAGACTCAACCATTGTCAAGTTGGCGTACCAAAAGAGCTTCTTGTCATTTAATGCGACTGACAAAAGCAATCACTTTCAGAGATTTTGTGTCAGTCGAGGCACGCTGAATCAAGACAGCTGGCAGTCGTATCTCAAGTTGCGTGTATTTTAAGCTTTTCCTCAAATCTGCGTGGATTCTGAAGTTTTCTTCCTCAAGTCTGCGTGGATCTTGAAGCTTTTGCCTCAAGTCTGCGTGGATCCTGAAGCTTCCTGCCCCAAGTTTGCGTGATTTTGAAGCTTTCTACCCCGAGTCTGCGTGGATTTCGTCTTCAACAAGTCTGCGTGGATTTCATCAAATTGGAGTACGTGGCAGCCATGCCACTGATCTCTCGCCGCGTGTCCTGTAACTTGCACACGACTCATGCATGATCGCCATGTGTCCAACAGTTACAGGCCACGTCCAGTAACTGCTCACAACCTTGCGTATGTTAAATCTTGCGTGATTCTCAACTAAGCACAGGCTGTGAAGACAGTTATCTTTCAGTTATTATTTTTGACTCTATAAATAGAGTTCTTTTCTCATTTATTGTACAGATACATAGTTATCTACTGTCAAAATTTTGAGAGCTTTTCTCCTTCGCATAGTCCAAGGGATAAAGTGATCGTCTTCTAGATCAGATTCCCACAGTTATAATTTTCCCAGATACACAATAAATAAAGGAATTTATTTATGGAAAACAAATTGGCGACTCTGCTGGGGAAAACCATCTCCTCTTCTGAGATGGCAACAACTCAATACGACACTTCGTCAATCGGCTTGACGAAGAAGGTGATGACGATCCAATTCGATCAACTCGCCTATGAAGAAATGCAGCGGGCTAAGAGTGGTAAGCCCACTACAGCCTCTATCATCACTGCCAAGTCGAAGGGACACTCTGTCTATGTCCCTAAGATCAGTTGGCAGCCAATGGTGAAGTCTCTGCCACAGTGTCTACTCCTAACACTGGCAAGAACTCTACTGCAAGCACGCACACTCTTGCGCGCTCGAAGATGACAGCAATCAAAGATCACGCTAACAGTAGCTCCTTAGCTAAATCTGTTCCAGTGTGTGTCTCCAAAATTAAAAGTCACTGACAGTACTGGCTCCTTAGCCAAATCTGTTCCAGCGTGCAATTTCAACCCCAAAAGTCACGCTGACAGCACTGGCTCCTTAGCCAAATCTGTTCCAGTGTATAATTCTAAAATAAACAATCACGCTAACAATACTGGCTCCTTAGCCAAATCTGTTCCAGCGTGTATTTACAAAGTCAAAAGTCACCCAACAGCACTGGTTCTTTAACCAAGCCTGTTTCAGCGTGTATTTCATCTAAGAATAGCTCTTTAGCTATCTCTTCTTCTTTGCCAAGTTCTACTAGAACTGGGGTGGTCTTCCACACAAAGTCCCTTCGAAAAGGAATAACTTTTAGTTGTTTCTTCTGCTCCTGTAGTTTTTACTTCAGGAACAGCTTTGACTGACAATTTTGTTAATCAAAGAAAAGGAGATGGTCTTTTGACTACTCTTCCTTCTGGACATTCTATGTCTCAAACTTGAATGAGTCTAAGAAGAAGTATTCCTTAATGTCTTCTTCTATGATTTCTTCGAATTGGGCACAGAATTTGTCTAGAAAAGGTCTGTTACCAACTCCTAATCAAGGGGGTGGTTCAACTTTTCCTTCTCTGCAAATATCCAGATCAATGGAAGGAAAACTCCATGTTTCCAAAACTAATGTGTTACCTCCAACTGATCTAAAAACAAAAATTAACACTTCTGGTGTTAAGAAACCATACCAGTTGGAAACAAGGATAAGAGATCCAGATGCAGAGTATGCAAGAAACTATGTGGCTCATATTAATCATTCTCTATATAATCAAGAGCCATCAAGACCCAAGAACAGGAACTATACTCCTCAATCTTCACAAACAGATTTACGAGAATATCTTCAACAGAAGAGAAGGAGTAATTTTGTGACAAAGGACCATGCTGAATGTGACTTCTATCCAAGAGTCATAATTCAATGCAGATGTCAATCAATGGCTCATGACCATGTTGATCATGAATGTGACTTCCAGCCAAGAGTCACAATGCAATGCAGATGTCAAACTAAACGATAATCTGTCTTCAATCGGATTCAGTGTGAACCTATGCCTGATGAAGATGAGCCTTTGTTTGCTTCTGTCAATATGACCTCTCGGGATGCTGGGGGTAGAGTTGATAGTCCAGATGGAGTATATAGAAATACCAGAGCAAGAGTCCTGGCTTCTAGTCAAAGAAATTTGATCTCTGAAGATGACTCTGAATTCCTTGGAGAATCTAACTTCCCACCTCTTCCTACTGGGGGTAGTTCTCCTATAATTGACTTTGATGCACAAAGCAATGATTCAGAACAAAACAACATCTACCAGTTCATTAATAATCCCTCGTACAGTCACAACTTATATGGTTGATGGGAATACTGATGAACCTTCTTCTTCCTTGACTCCTCAAGATCAAATAATTGCTTCTTTGGAACAACAATGAAGTCTATGGCTGATACTATGAAATTAATATATAAACTCATGACAGCTCAGTTGCAAAATCGACAGACTGTACCAGATGCCATACCAACTGACACTATATGAGTCCTACAAGTTCCTCCAGCAGTACAATCCAATACTCCTGGACCAGCTCAACCAAACCCTAGTCTCTCTGGAGCTGGGGGTAGTGCTTACAATGCTGTTCCTCCTCCCAACTATTCTCTACAAGCTAACGCTCACATCCTCCGGAGTTGTTAATAAAGAATTGAGGAATCTCAAAACTCAATTCGAGGCATTCAAACAGAAAGATGGTTTACAAAGGTTAGGCATCAAACAACCTTATCCGATAGAATGGAAGCAAGTATCGTATCCTCCTAAATACAAGCCTCCCACTATCTCATTCTATGATGGAACCACTTCTCCAAGTCAGTTTATTAATCACTTTGAAGTGATGACTGATCAGCTGCAACCAAGCGACGCCCTCCTTACTCGGGTGTATGTTTGGATGTCTCAAGGGAACAACTTATGAATGGTATAGAAGTCTCCCAGATGGGAGCATTACCTCATTTGCCGGCTTCAAACAGATGTTTCTTGAACGGTTCTATGAAGGCTCAATGACATGACTATGTCTGCTCTTATTAGAATCAAGCAGAAAAAAATAAAACTACAGAAGAGTACATTGAACGGTTTCGAAGAGAAGCTCTAAAGATGCCTCTTGGAACTCCTGATGCTGTCACCATCGACACGTGCAAATCAAACTTGTTGCCAATCATCAGCATGT
This sequence comes from Iris pallida, assembly GCA_029216955.1. Taxonomy (NCBI): domain Eukaryota; kingdom Viridiplantae; phylum Streptophyta; class Magnoliopsida; order Asparagales; family Iridaceae; genus Iris; species Iris pallida. The sequence goes on from JANAVB010018998.1 coordinate 8,257,162, forward strand.
GGACAGGATCCACCCAATTCCAAGACTGGCCTTCTTTCATAGTTAGTGCCAAGGCCGCAGAAATTAGTGCTGAAACTTCAAAGGTTTAGCAGTGCAATGACTCCCAAAGAAACAGGTCAAGGTACTAACAATAAAAAAATGCTCGTAAAGGAAAAAAACTCTTGAAGTTAATCTTCAGAGCAAAGATGCATCAACTGTTCAAACTCCTACAACTCAACAACCAAGAACACCTCTCCCTAAAGAAGAATACTCTTTCGATGACGACGATGTCCTTGGTATCTTTGAATGTCTGCTAAAGGTAATAAAATATAATTACCTGAGATCAGAAACCTGATGAGCTGGTAACAGATCATCCCAAATACTGCCCTATCACAGATGCTGGTCATACAATTCTACATGTTATGTACTGAAAGGAAAGATCCAAGAATGATTAAATCTGGACTATCTCTCTTACTCCAAAAGAGAAGACCGTCACCTCCAACGTCGTCTCTATGCAATTCGGAGATTTCCCTCCTCAACTCCTTAAATGGGATCGTTCCTATCCCAAGGCAACTCTTGACCTAGTGAATCTTCCTCCTCCACAGTCTAAGGATTAGTGCCAATCACTTTGGAACAGAGAAATCATGTGGATTCATCCTGATCTAGTGGCAGATTTGAATCTCCTTAAAGACTACTTCTCGAAAGTCCAAAGAAGGCTGGAAAGATTAAGTCATGTCATATGACTTCTCTTGGATCTATCTCTGACATAGAGCCAAAAGAGAAGAAGAAGCACTTGTTAGTGCTACTCGAACGGGAAAACCTTATCTAAAGGATTATTCCAAGAATCCTGAGGATACTCCTGATATCCCTCCAGCTGATAAAGATGCTCCTAATGTTCCTCCTGAAGAAGAATCATCCACTGTACCTGTTCCTTCAACTACACCGGTTGAACATGTTCCTCCCAAGCCTACAGCTATGGAGAAAGAGGATGCACAAAGTGAGACCTTAATAATTCCTGTTAAAGGTCGAACTACTCAGCAACAATCTCCCAAACCCTTGGAGAAGGTTTTTCATCATTCCGGTGACTGGATGAATTTCTCCGTTACCTCAGTCGTCTGCTCAAGATACACTGATCATTCCTGTCAGTGGGCGTACTGCAATTCCTGTATCTCCACATATGAAACAGGATACTCTGCTAATTCTAGTTGGAGGACGGATTATTCTTCCATCTCAAGCTTCAAGGGAGCTCACCTCTTCTGAGCATTTGTTATCGATCTTAATCGAAACAACGCTTCTTCTCGTTCTTTTTCTCCCCCTTTAGTCATTGACTTGGCTAAAATCTCTAAGGCTCAGCCTTTCCAACGTAAATATTGCTGCTTTTACATTTAATGAAAAGTCTCCATCTTTGCAGTACGTTGATGTGTGCAATTATGTTCATAGTTATTTACATTTGTTAGATGACTTGAACACAATAACCATAGGGGTTGTACAGACTGTTCATACAGATGTATCCCTAGAACCTGTACAATCTTCATACTTTCTAGTTCCCAGCAGAAAGCCAGGAGACATTCCAATATTCTTCTATAAAGGGCCCCAAAGTCCTTCTGATTTCGAAGATGATGATAAAAATGATGATACTGGAAGATTACAACTACGTCGTTATAGTCAGTAATCTAAAGACATCATCAAAAATATGGGCTATGACTTCAGGACTGGCCTCAATAGTAGAAAAGGAAGAAAAATGCATGTTCGTATTCCTCCTCTGAAATATGGAAGAACGAAATACGGATTGGGCTATAGCTCCTACTCCTTTTATCAATATTATCCATGAAGATCTCGAGTCTGACGAAGATAAGAGATCTGATTCTTCTAGTACCACTTCTTGGGATTCCGATACGAGTATCGGTGACTTCTATTGCAACCTTCTGTCTTCCAACAAGGTTTCCATTGACCATTATGAAGAAAGTGATGAAGACGAAGAAGAGTTTGAAATCTCACCTGAATCAGAACAATGGGCCCAAAGATTAGATAATCAATGGGAGTTCCGTTTCGAGCAAAAAGAACCTCCGACTGAAGACAAACTTGTTCAAATAGATGTTGGTGAAGAAGGATCTCCCAAATCAATATTCATCAGTGAAAGTCTTTCTGAAACTGATAAGCAAGACATGATCAAACTATTCGTGACTACATCGATGTCTTCGCTTGGAGTTATGAAGATATGCCAGGACTTGATCCACAAATTGCAACTCACAAGCTCAATATCTTGCCGAATGCTAAACAGGTCAAACAACAACAGCGACGATTTCGTCCAGACATTATGGATGCAATTGAAGCTGAAGTCAATAAACTCATAACCTCCTGGTTTATTAGAGAGGAACAACATCCCGATTGGGTGGCTAACATAGTTCCTCCTTAAAAAGACTGGCAAGATCAGAGTTTGCATAGACTTCCGCGATCTCAATGCGGCTTGTCCTAAAGATGAATTCCCTCTACCAATCACTGATGTCATGATTGATAATACCTGTAGATTTGAACGGATGTCATTCATGGACGGGTTCTGGGTACAATCAGATTAAAATGTTTCAGATGACGAGAAGCACACTTCTTTCAGAACCGATCGGTACATACTGTTATACAGTCATGCCATTCGTCTCAAGAATGCAGGAGCAACTTATCAACGAGCTATGAGCACTATATTCCGTGAACATTTGCAGAAAACAGTCGAATGCTAGGTTGATGATATTGCAGTCAAAAGTCAACAAAAGTAGGATCATATCCAAGATTTGAAGACTATATTTGATCTAATGCGTAAGCATCAATTAAAGATGAACCCTACTAAGTTCTTCTTAGGCGTCTCTAGTGGTAAATTTCTCGACTTCGTCATTACCTCTAAAGGTATACATGTGGATCCCGAGATGATCAAAGCCATCCAAGAGATGCGTCCTCCACGCACCTTAAAAGAGCTAGGATTTCAAGAAGGATCGCTTATATCAGGAGATTCATCTCTAATTTATCAGGACGCTGCAGACCATTCAACAAACTTATGAAGAAAGGTGTTTCTTTTGTCTGGAATGATGAATGTCAGAAAGCATTCGATGATATAAAATAATTTTGATGAGCCCTCCAGTATTGGTACCTTCCGTTTCAGGAATTCTATTTCTCCTATATACTCGAGCAATGAGTCATTCATTGGGTGTATTACTCGCTCAAAAGAATCAAAATGGTCATGAACAAGCCATCTACTATCTCAGTCGTACTATGACCGGAGCTGAACCTCGATATTCACCGGTCGAAAAAGAATGTCTAGCCTTGATGTTCGCTGTTCAAAAGACACATTATATCATTGGCCAGACTATTCATGTCATCTCCAGGATCAATCCTATACGGATCATGATGAAGAAACCCAGTTTGAATTCTCGATTAGCTAACTGGGGAATCCTACTTGCTCAGTATGACAGCATTATATTCCTCAGAAGTCAGTCAAAGGACAAGCTTTAGCTGATTTTCTGGCTGCTCATTAATTCCAGAAGATTTAAAACTCTATGACAAAATTCCAGATGAAGTCCTAGATTCAAACCAAATTGCTGAAGAAGATCCTACTTGGCGTCTATTCTTTGATGGAGCTTCAAGGATAGGTCCTAATGGTGATATTGTCGCTGGAGTTGGAATCGTTCTTGTATCGCCAGAAGGTCTTGCTATCCAAAGAGCTTATTCTCTCGATCTGCCGTGTTCAAACAATGTAGCTGAGTACAATGCATTACTCATTGGTCTTCAACTCGCTAAACATCTAAATATTCAACATTTGGAGGCGTACGGAGACTCTAAACTCATTGTCAATCAGATAAGGGGGACTTATGAAGTTGCCATCAAGATCTGGTTCCTTATCATAGATCAGCTATATCTATAGCTTCTTCGTTTGAAAATTCTTATTGAACATGTTAGGCGAGCATGTAATACGGAAGCTGATGCTCTAGCTAATCTTGCGGCTGTGTTAGCTATTCGATTAGACGGCAACATATGATTATTGTTCGCAATCGAGAATTATTTCATCTGGAAAATAACCTAACTCTAGGGCTTCTAATTGACATTGAAGAATCAACATCTCATGACGTCAACACAACAAGAGGATTTGGATTTAGTCGTAAATCTTTATCATCTTCATCTGATTCCAGCATGGAATTCATCTTCAGTAATTCGGCCGAGAATCAAAATACGATACGGATTGGAGACTCCTTTCTTAGATTTGTATTGTATGATATTCTTCCGGATGATCCGAGTGAGGCAGCATCTATCAGACGACGATCACTCCGATTCTATTATAATCATACAACAAAGACCTTATATTGTCGAGCTTATGATAGTTTACTTCTTCGATGTGTTGCCGGTGACGAGGCTCAACAAATTATTCGCGAAGCACATGATGTAATTTGTGGAGCACATCAGCCTGGACCAAAACTTCAAGACCGTATTCGACGTATGGGTTATTATTGGCCACTATGGTATCTGACGCCATCGAATATGCAAAGAAGTGTAAAGCTTGTCAAATCCATGCAGATTTTATTCATCAACCTTCGGAATTTCTACATCCGACGCAGCATCATGGCCCTTCGAAGCTTGGGGCATGGACATTATTGGTCCGATCAATCCGCCGTCATCAAAAGGTCATCGGTTTGTTCTCGCAATAACTGATTACTTCTCCAAATGGGCCGAAGCCATTCCTTTGTCTGAAGTTAAGACGTCCAATGTATTAGCTTTATTAAGCACCACGTCATCTACAGATTTGGTGTACCTCGACGCATTATTCATAACGGACCACAGTTTCGTCAGTCAGAAGTTTACTCGATTCTGTGACGATCACCGGATCAACAATGTGGCTTCTACCGCATATAATCCGGCAGCTAACGGATTAAGAGGCTTTCAACAAGACCATCATCAAACTCCTAAAGAAGTTTGTCTCTACTAACAAACGTAATTGGAGTGAGAAGCTCGGTGAATGTTTGTGGGCTTATCGTACTACAGTTCATAATGCTACTAAATGTACACCCTTCTCTCTGGTGTATGGTTGTGAAGCTGTTCTTCCATTAGAGATTCAAATTCCTTCTTTAAGGATAGCAATCGCTAATGAACTCACTACAGAAAATAATGATCGTCTTCGACTTCAAGAATTAGAAGCTCTGGATGAAAAGCGATTATCTGCTCAACAGAATATTGAATTCTATCAAGCTAGAATCTCAAGAGCTTTTAATAACAAAGTCAGAATTCGATCGTATCAAAAGGAGAACTTGTTCTAACAGTCAGACGTCCTATGACTATGACTCATATGAGCAAGGGCAAATTTGACGCAAAGTGGGAAGGACCTATATTGTGAGCAAAGTTTTCTCAAATGGAGCTTATCAACTCTCGGAATTGGATGGTCGAAAAGTTTTGATGCCTATTAATGGCAAATTCCTTAAGAAGTACTATGTATAAATAAATGCTTGTAATCATCAGACAGTCTCATGTTTAGAAATAAAATTTTATTTTATTTTATCATGAATGATGATACATGATATTAAAGAAGATCGCTATCATCCTTTTCTACATTTGGACATGGGCCACTGCCGTCCTTCTCGAAGACGATCAGCAAAAGAACTGAGAACCTCTTTGCTGGAACCCACGAGGAACTTACAAGCAGCCATTCTCGTGGCTTCTTCTTCTTCAGTCTTTCCTGGTTCGAACAGGAAGTCCAGAATATCCCTTGGTGGCTTGGGTACAGACGAACCTTCGCCTGCAACCACTTTCTTCAATTGAATTGGATCAGCAGGACATTCTCCAATGCCTTTCTGATCTTCATGGCAATTCCAGCTTTCTTGGATGCTTCTTCAGACGACATTCTTATGTTTGAAAGAAGAAGTGTTCGTTCTGGTCAGATTTCTGCTATATTTATAGGCAGAAATTCTATAAATAATGAAACGTCACGTTCATCCGACGGTTCATCCATTCATTTCTTACATTCATCCGACGATTCACAAATTCATTAATACTTGACGGTTCATCCGTTCATTTTACATTCGTCCGTTCATGATCTTCTATCAATTTATTTGGAGATTCGTTATTTATCATGTTTTCATAACCTCTGAATCAATTCCGAATCTATCTACTCATTTGTCATTTTTGACCTCTGCATAGAAATCAATCTATTTTCTTTTGAGTTTATACATATTATCACGTCCATAATACCTCTGATAATATCATATACTCTAAAACAGAAAAGAAGATTTTATTATCTATCATGTCCACAATTCATCCGCAAATACAAATTATTGAGCATAGAAGAATTATCATTTCCATTCTCATTTCACCATAAAAGTCTATTACATTTTTTTTTAGACTTTCTTACAAATCATAATGGAAATCTATTACAATCTTGGATTTTCATTCTACACCACAACAATAACCTAAAAGAGATCTATCTTCTTCTTTGGATCTTCTCCGTCGGACCTTCTCCGTCAGGTTCGTTGTTGGTGGCAGTTCCTGACTGTCTGAGTCCCAGTCACGACCAGATCAGCACGAATCAAACTCTGGTCTTCTCTCTCAGACGAGAGGAGAACCATAGAGTATGGCAGCCCGAAGTCGTGGTGCTGCCAATACAATTGGTGGATTGGGGGTAACCTTTCAAGGAAGATAGGAATGTATTCATATTGGGATACAATTCCTAGTTCTGCCTTGAAAGGAACTCTACTACCCGATTTTTCGGGGTAGAGTTGACTACCATCCAACTCTCGTGTATAAAGGCTCTTCCTACCATCTGAGGAAGACCCTTCTCCAGAAGAGTTCTGAGTTGTCTGATGTACGCGTCAAAAGCGTATGAGCTCCCTGATGTAGGTGTCAGCAGAATATTCTCCACAGCATCCACATCACCAATGCCAGTTCTAAAGAAAGTTTTCAGCGAATTCCTGCAGAAAGCATCAAAGAGGAGATTAATCAACAGAAATGTCATTTGGCACGCGCTGGCTAGTCAAGCGTACATTGTTCAGTCAAAACAAAAAGCCCATTTTCAACAGCAACAAAATAGTACACGTACTATACTGGACTTACCTTCAAGATTGGTGCTAAGAATTGGCAAACTCATGTTTGATACAGTGTGCAGAAATCGAACATTAGAAAGCATTGCTTTCCTGTTTGAGAATGAAATCTCCCAAAAATTTCATTCTCAGAGAAAAAGAAGAAATGAGAGATGAGTATCTTTGAAACTCAGCTATCTATTTAAAGGACAAAGTACAAGCTTATTCTTGGAAAAGATCGCGTAAATAGCGCTCGTAAACCATGGAATGAATGACACGTGTGCTTTGGAAGACATCGCAACATTGGAAACAGTCAAAGAGTGCTAATTAACATTCTTCATTAATGCACGCTGTTCAAACATAAAAGTTGTACTACATTCTTCAAGACAGGCACTGATGGCCTTACAAAAGACAAAAGAAGAAGTGCAATATTTTCAAAAGAAGACAAAAGCATAAAAGACACGCTCTATTTAGCAGAGCGACTGAGCTTAGTGCCCAGTTCTTCTACGCTCTTAACCCCCATGCGGTGTAACAGCCTTCAACATTTCACGCTGCTGCAAGGCTGCGTCCGTCAGAAGAAGACGAGCCATCCAGACCAAAATAGCTCAGGAAATTCTTGGCTAAATACATAGGATCGTCTTTGAACTGAAGACTAGGGGTTCCGGTTCCTTACCCTCAAAAGTGGGATCACCATGGGAACAAAAACCTAATTTGCGTGCTTCTTCTTCAGCTTCTTCCTTTGGTGTCATGTTGACGTAAGATGAAGATTAAAAATGAATCTTCTCCCTGTTTATATAACAGAGCTCGCCGGCGGTTCATATTCCACCATGAATTGGATGCAATCAGTCTCGGAGAACGAAGAGTCATTATGACATTTAATAAGTTCATTTGGATGTTTTCAAAGAACTTCGAAGTCTTTTCGACTTCGAAAAATTTGAAGTCATCTCAGCGTGACTAATTTCATTTTATCATCTTATTTTCAAAGTATTTCGAAAATTTTAAAGTCTTTTCAATTTTTCGAAAACTTTGAAGGGGGTCTTGTAGGCCTTTAAAAATGACAGTCACGCTGAGTTGATCAGGACAGAGTCAAAAGTCACACTCAGTTGATCAGGACAAATATTTACAAATTACGCTGAGGACACAGCTCGTCATTTGTCAGAAAGTAATTATGAATGACAGCACAACAGTCGAAGAATGTCTCTTCGTATGCCACGTATGCACAGAATTCGAGAGATCACAGCCGTCTATTGCGTGATTTTTGAAATCTTTTCAGCAAGACTCAACCTTCGTCAAGTTGGCGTACCAAAAGAGCTTCTTGTCATTTAATGCGACTGACAAAAGCAATCACTGTTAGAGATTTTGTGTCAGTCGAGGCACGCTGAATCAAGACAGCTGACAGTCCTATCTCAAGTCTGCGTGTATTTTGAGCTTTCCCTCAAATCTGCGTGGATTCTGAAGTTTTCTTCCTCAAGTCTGCGTGGAACTTGAAGCTTTTTGCCTCAAGTCTGCGTGGATCCTGAAGCTTCCTACCCCAAGTTTGGTGAATTTTGAAGCTTTCTACCCCGAGTCTGCGTGGATTTCGTCTTCAACAAGTTGCGGATTTCATCAAATTGGAGTACGTGGCAGCCATGCCACTGATCTCTCGCCTGCGTGTCCTGTAACTTGCACACGACTCATGCATGATCGCCATGTGTCCAACAGTTTCAGGCCACGTCAGTAACTGCTCACAACCTTGCGTATGTTAAATCCTGCGTGATTTTCAACTAAGCACAGACTGTGAAGACAGTTATCTTTTCAGTTATTATTTTTGACTCTATAAATAGAGTTTTTTTCTCATTCATTGTACAGATACATAGTTATCTACTGTCAAAATTTTGAGAGCTTTTCTTCTTCGCATAGTCCAAGGGATAAAGTGATCGTCTTCTAGATCAGATTCCCACAGTTGTAATTTTCCCAGATACATAATAAATAAAGGAATTTATTTATGGAAAATACTAACGTCAACAACAACAACGGTGGTAATTCCTACAGCAATCGAGACAACAAGGGCAAGCAGGCTATGGTGGGCGACACAGCCCCAAAGCCCGAATAAACACCGACAGAAAAGCAGTGGCCTCAGATGACCTACTCCCTCGAGGATGGCCATGTTAAACCCATCTTAGACATGCTCATCAAGGGAGGACGAATTCAGCTCCCTCCTCCAGGCGTGAGCCTCGTCCTGCAATATGGAGAGTCCCAAGTACTGCCATTACCATCGCTATGTTCACCATGCTACACAAGACTGCTATCAGCTGAAGCAATACATCCACATCTCATCGATTCTAAGGCCCTGGCTATTGATTTCGAAGAGGTGACCGTGGCAGCCAATATGGTGTCAGTACAATTTGGCAGCTTCCCTCCGACAAAGACTCAAGACGAAGTAGTACCTGTCCCCCGAGCAAGGATGGAGGTCGCTAACCTTCCACCTCCCCGAGACCAAGCTGCAGGTCTAGTACCCCTTAACACATCACGAGGGGACATCATGTGGGTCCATCCGAACTTGGTGACTCAGTCCGCACCTCCTTCCACCAGCAAGAAAAAGAATGGAAAGTCAAATATGTCGTACGATCTCGATAGAGGTCGAAGAAGCTACTGCTGTTGTTACCCGCTCCGGCGCACAAGCCCAACCTCCACCGGGTAACTCGGCTGAAGATCATCAGTCGACAGCTGCTGATGCTCCAGGACCTCCGCAGCCTTCAAGACCGACAAGCCTAGCCGAAGGAGACTCGCTTCGACAAACCTCTCCGAAGGGAGACGCCTCATGGGCTAGAGAGCCCATACAACTTTGACATCCTGGCACAATTGGCCAACACACCGGCCAAATTATCGCTATATGAGCTCCTGAGACTCTCCAAGGATATCCGCGTCGCACTAAGCGAAGCACTCCAGAATGTCGACGCATACCTGGCTCAGTCCAATCTCACTGGGGAGGACTCACCGACGGATCTCCAGGACAGCGCTTGCACAGGGTCAATGCCAAATATTATCTTCACTCAGCAGGATATGCTTATCAAGACCAACATGCACGATCGCCCTCTATATTATACTGGGTACATTGGTGATATCAAGGTTGATCGGATGCATATTGACCCTGGGTCCTCCATAAGCATTATCCCGAAGAGCCTACTACACCATCTGCGCATCCCAATGCATCGCCTGACGCCGACAAGCACCGCCATCAGCGGTTTCAATTCGGGCAGGAGCTACCCGATCGGAAAGATTCGCCTAAAGTGCCAAATCGGCGACCTTCAGTCAGAAGTGACCTGTTATGTTATAGATGCGGACACTTCCTACAACATTCTCCTGGGGCATCCTTGGATACATAAATATATGACCGTGCCTTCCACACTGCACCAGTACTTCAAGTACGTCGACAAGCACGGCCTCGTAAGGAAAGAATTTGCCGACATCGATCCCTTTAAAGGGGTCGAATCCTACTACTCAGATTTATGCTTGTACGAGAAGTCGAAAAAGCATCTTACCGAAAGAGATACTCAAGCTCAAACTGAGACAACATCCGAATCATAAGAACCTCTGACAATCCACCTCCAAGCCCGCAAGCCTGGCATAACTGCTCCCCTTACAGCCACTCTGCGTAAGTATGCAATTAGCCTCTCTGTGCAGGAAGAACAAATGATAATCCGACTACCAAGGTATAGCCAAGCGCCAAGACCCACGACAGAACCACTGACCATCAGGCTGTCTAAAGCTAGCTAGCACAAGCAGAGGAGCTCGATCCCTCTGTCAAATGGACAATTCGTCTTCCCAGAATGAAATGGCAACCGAGCACTAAGCCAAGGACTGCTAGCCAGCCAACAACTCCTCGCTCAGCACCGACCAAACTGGGGGTAGCTAGTATGCCAACAACTCCACGTTCTGCCCCACCCAAGTATGTGGCTACTTACACTGACGTGCCATCTACAGATAATGTAATCCCACTGGAAAAGATACCTTACTTCATCAATAAAGGGCTATCTTTGAATTATCTCGAGCTTAATAAGCTTTGTACAATGTATGCTATGGAACACGGTATAGGAACTCACCTGCACACACAGGTAACAAATGTCTACACCGCAAACCAACTTACTCCAGTAGAAGACGCTTACCGTATAATCGAGGGAGGGGATCACCCAATCATCTTCGGCCGGAAGAATGATCCACAGCCCTTCAAGATAGAAAAGTCGAGCTCGAACCCGACAGCGGAAGATTGCCCCTTTATCTGTATAGTTCCAATCCAAGTACCTTATGCAAAAATAAGGGTATGATCTGGAAACTACACCAGCTTGAACTACGGCACTGGATGGCGATTACCCTTACAATCGCCGGTCCCGGCTGGGAAACCACGAGACTACTACAACAAAACCAGATGTGGCTAGGTTATGTCACACCCGCGACAACCCCTGAAAGCTCAGACGAGGAATGCGACTGGCATTCACACTCAACCTGATCACCCACTTTCGATTCAGATGTCAGCATCGGGGACATGCTCAGGCAAGTCTGGTCCGTCAATATGGCATTTGCCGATGCCTACGAAGAAGATGAAGACATTCCCGAACTTTTGAGCTAGAGCCATTGGCATAACAACTAGATGCACAGTGGGAGAAGCGGTTCAAACAAAGCGAGCCTCCCACCGAGGATGAGGTTGTACAAGTCGATCTCGGTGATGAGTCCTCTCCAAAGCCTATCTTCGTCAGCAAAAATCTGACAAACGAAGAGCGAGAATCACTACTGCAACTCGTCAAAGAATATATCGACGTGTTCGCCTGGAGCTACGAAGATATGTCGGGACTGAACCCCGAGATTGCACTTCACAAACTCAACATCCATCCGAACGCAAAACCAGTCAAGCAACAGCAACGTCGGTTCCGTCCTGACGTCATGAATGCAATTGAAGCCGAGGTAAACAAACTGATAGCCAGCGGCTTCATCCGTGAGGAACAACATTCTGACTGGGTCACCAACATAGTTCCAGTCCTCAAGAAGAGTAGAAAGATTCGAATCTGCATCGACTTTCGTAATCTGAACTAGGCGTGTCCTAAAGATGAGTTCCCTCTCCCTATCACGGATATTATGATTGACAATACCTGCGGCTTCGAGCGCATGTCATTCATGGATGGTTTCTCGGGATACAACCAAATCAAGATGTCTCCCGACGATGAGAAGCACACATCATTCCGAACACCGATTGGCACATACTGTTACACAGTCATGTCTTTCGGTTTAAAGAACGTTGGTGCCACCTACCAAAGAGCTATAAGCATCATCTTTAGAGACCACTTGCGCAAAATAGTGTAATGCTATGTCGACGACATCGCCATCAATAGCCGCTCTAAGGAAGATCTATGCATGATCTGAGGACAATGTTCGACCTAATACGAGCGCACAATTTGAAAATAAATCCCACAAATCCTTCTTGGGCGTATCCAGCGGGAAATTCTTAGTTTTCATCATCACCTCCCAGGGTATCCACGTAGAGCCTAAGAAGACGAGGGCAATCATGGAGATGGGTCCCCCAAGAAATCTTCGTGAACTCCGAGGCCTTCAAGGAAGGCTAGCCTACATCAGGAGGTTTATCTCTAACCTCCGGACGATGCCAGCCTTTCACCCACCTTATGAAGAAGGGCGTTTCATTTGTATGGGATGAAGAATGTCAGCGCGCCTTCGACAGCATCAAAGAATATCTGACGAATCCTCCAGTCCTGGTAGCCCCGGTGGCTGGAAGACCATTCCTACTCTATGTACGAGCGATGGAACATTCTCTCGGTTCTATGCTAGCACAAAACAACGAGGCAGGCCACGAACAAGCTATATATTACCTCAGCCGAATGATGATGGGGCCGGAGCATCGATACACTGCCACAGAGAAAGAGTGCCTTGCTCTGGTTTTCGCCATTCAGAAGATGCGACACTACATCACAGGACAAACCATCTATGTCATATCAAGAGTGAACCCCCTCAGGGTCCTCATGACTAAGCCAGGTGCACTCAGCTCTCGCCTCACTACCTGGGCGATATTACTGTCCCCCTACCACATGATCTTTTCCACAAATGGCTGTTAAAGGTCAGGCTCTGGCAGACTTTTTAGCAGCTCATCCAGGTTCGGAGTCAACCAAAATAGACGAAGAGATTCCAAACGAGGTCACTAATTCAAATATAGCCTCCCATGGTACCATATGGCGAATGTTCTTCGATGGCGCTTTAGAACTTGGCCCAAGGGCAACATCGTCGTTGGAGTCGGAGTAGTACTGATTTCTCCCACCGGGTTGGTAATCAATCGAGCTTATTCCCTTACGGAACCCTGTTCAAACAACATGGCCGAGTACAATGCTTTGGTTATTGGCCTCCGACTTGTAAAAGAGCTGGGGGTAGAACACCTTGAAGCATACGGCGACTCACAGTTAACCGTCAATCAGATTCGGGGTTCATACGAGGTTCGCCAGGAGGACATGATCCCCTACCACCAAATAGCGACCGACATCATCTCGTACCTGGAGGGTTCTTCATAGAGCACGTTCCCAGGCTCCAAAACATTGAAGCCGATGCCCTAGCAGGTCTTGCCGCTTCCTTAGCAGTTCCGAATCATGGTCATCATCTGGTTGACATCATAGGCCGTGAGTTGGTCTATCCCAGGAATAATATTCAGTGTGCCGAGAGTTACACCGCCCTGACAATCGATGAAGCACTAGACTGAAGACAACCGTTCATTGACTTCGTAGTCTACGACATCCTGCAGGAGAATCCGAAGGAAGCCACTTCTACTAGAAGATGTTCCCTCAGATTCTTCTACGATACAGAGACAAAAATGCTATATCGGCGATCATACGATGGATTACTGCTTCGATGCCTGTCAAATACAGAGGAGAACGAAGCCGTGCGTGAAGCTCACGATGGCATCTGTGGGGCCCATCAGCCTGTCCCGAAATTATAAGATCGCCTTCGCCGAATGGGCTACTACTGGCCCACGATGGTTGCAGACGCAATAGACTATGCACGAAAATGCAAAGCCTGTCATGTCCACGTAGATTTCATCCACCAGCCATCCAAGTTTCTACACCCGACGGTGGCATCCTGGCCCTTCGAAGCATGGAAATGGACATCATCGGTCCGATCACTCTGCCTTCGTCCCGAGGACATCGCTTCATACTTGCAATCACAGATTACTTCTCCAAATGGGCGGAGGCTGTTCCGCTGGCAGAAGTGAAGACTTCAAACGTGATCAGCTTTCTTAAGCATCACGTCATCTATCGCCTTGGACTGCCCCGAAGGATCATCCATGATAATGGTCCGCAGTTCGCAAGCCATGCCTTCTATCGGTTTTGCGATAAAAACCGCATCCAGAATATTGCTTCAACACCATACAACCCAGCTAATGGTCTGGCTGAAGAATTCAACAAAACAATCATCAAGCTTCTCAAGCAGTTCTTGTCATCAAACAAACGCGACTGGAATAAAAAGCTCGGTGAATGCTTATGGGTGTACAGTACTACAGTACGAACTGCCACCGGGAATACACCATTCTCTCTGGTATACGGAAGTGAGGCAATTCTCCCACTGGAGACTCAAATTCCCTCGCTTTTGTCATTCTTACATACAGATTGACGATAGATGATAATCACCACCGCCGACTACAAGAGTTGGTGGCCCTAGATGAGAAGCGCCTATTAGCTCAACAACAAATCGAGCTATACCAGGCACTTATCTCCGGAGCCTTCAACAAGAAGGTTAAAATCAGAACATTCCAAGTGGGCGACATCGTTCTGGCAGTTCGGAGGCCGATGGTTATAACTCACAAAACTGTCGGCAAGTTTCAGCCAAAATGGGAAGGCTTGTTCATCATTTGATATATTCTCCAATAGAGCTCACCGCCTCGTAAAACAAAATGGAGACTTGTTCATGTTGCCCATCAACGGCAAGTTCCTAAAGAAGTATTACATCTGAAATGACATCCTCCAGGGTGACGAGTCATGTACTCTCTCGTACCGCTGAACTCACATCCCGACTACAAATCTTCCAGAATGATGAGTCATGTACTCTTTCGTACCACTGAACTCATCCTGACTTCAAATCTTCTACAATGATGAGTTACTTACCCACTGGTACAGCTGAACTCGCATCCCGACTACAGATCCTCCAGAATGACGAGTCATGTACTCTTTTGTACCACTGAACTCACATCCCGAAAATAAATCCTCCGAAGCAATGAGTTACGTACCCCCTGGTACCGCTGAACTCACATTCCGACTCCAGATCTCCAGATTGTCGAGTTACGTACCCGCAGGTACCGCTGAACTTACATTCTGGTCCCAAATCTCCCAGATTGTCGAGTCACGTACCCATAAGTACCGCTGAGCTTACATCCTGGCCACTACAAATGAATCTATATCGCATCTTTGAGGTAGTAAGTCATGTATGATTATACCTCTGAACTTTCTTCCTAAAAGAGCTCCCTCCTTATGATCCAATACCCGCACTCTCAGTGCACAAAAGGGTAAAAAATCCACAAATTCTCCGAAACAACCACGTCGATGTTACCTCTGAGTTGTTTCCTTCAATCAAAAACAAACCGCCCCTCACATAGAACCTCCATGTCCTCATTACCTCTGAGTTGTTCTATATTTCCTTCATGGAGCACACTCCTGCCACGTCCTCATTACCTCTAAGTAGGAAGGCTATCGAAGAAACCCTCATATTTACCACGTCCTCATTACCTCTGAGGTATGTTGGTTCTCTCTCGACCTATTATCCATACACAAAAAAAAACTAAGGTATGGCAAGGATAATAGGCCCACAAATGTCCTGTCGACCACAAATGTCCACTGTTAACCACAAATGTTGTACTAAGTTTCCTAGTACATGCCCCTCACTTCTCATCATGCCCCGGGGGCACAGCTGCCCCACGGCATTCTTTCTTCCGATACCAGGAACGTCCTTAGCCACCTTACTGTGGATCTGTTCCAAATATCCCCATCAACTAGTTATTTGTACCTAAAACTTAGGAACGCCAAGGGTAACAAGTCTACAAACAGCTCCCCAGTGGGGCAAATACCACAACGCCACAAACACAATAAGCAGTACAAATAAAAGGTAGAATAAAGCAAGCTCTTTTATTTGAAAGGCAAAAGTACTACATGTTCTGGGGATCATATCCCACTTAAGAAAGGAAAAGAACGAAAGCAAAAAGAAGAAAAAAAGTCGACTATTGTTCGGCGATACATAGTGCCCTAAGACGGTCCCTCAATAAGGCAGTCGATCGCTCAAACCTCTGTTTGGCCCGACGTTCAGCCTCCTGAGTTAGCAGCGCCGCATCTTCCAGGGGCGCGTGAGCCTGCCAGCCCTCCTCAAACTTCTTCCGAGCATGTTCCAGGTTGGCAGAAGCTCTGGAAATCCTCTCGGCATCCTGAATAATCAGCTCTTTGTCCGCGCGAGAAGCTTCAAGCTCAGACTCCAAGAAGGCCAGCTTCTTCTGAAGTTCGAGAATCTGCTCCCTTGTATCGATTACTCCCTGGGAGGCGGCCGCTTCCCGAGCCCTGTAAACTTTGCTCCGGTGGCTCAGCTGGTCGTACAAGAGAGACAGATCGCCAAGGTCCTTTACTATAACCGACTTAGATGTATCCCGCACGAGCCTTACCTTCTCCAAGGCGGTGGTGAGGAACCCCCGCTCCTGATCAATTGCTGCAGACAGATCAGCTTGTCGCAGCACTTGAAACTAGGCCACAAGTTGATCAGCCTCCAACAGTTTGGGCTCCAGAAGCGCAGCTATCCCTGCCCCGCCGGAAAGGGTTTTGAGAATGTCAATTTGGCCTTGGGCGTATTGTCGGGCCAAGGCGAAAGGGGTCCCCCGCTCCACAGCAGCTTCTACTCCTCTCTTCAAATGGCGGTAGAAACTATCAACCATATCCTGTGACGCCTCGTCCAGAACTTCCGTAGAGGACGGTGTCAAAGGAAGTGTGGCTGGCAGTGTCAAAGAAGACGCAACAGAACTTGCCGCCCCTGCCCCAAGGGAAATAAATCTCTGAGCGAAAGGACGCTTGAACAGCGGCCAATTCTTCCTCCGCGGCCCGAACAATCTGGATACTCGGTAAAGCTGAAAGGTCAACCCCCAAAGTCATACGAGCAGAGGGAGATGCAGGGACCATTGCTCCAGTCCAGGCTACACCGCCATATGACCTCCCGAACTCGATCCGACGGAAGGCCCCTCAAGACAAGCCGAAAGAGAAGGGTGCACGCTCCCCTCCACCAGATCCCCTCTGGTAGAGCCTACATTAACAATGTCCATCATCAGCACTGAAGAGGCAAGACCTGCATGCCCAGAGCAACCATCAATCAGTCTAACCCGAAGGACGTGATGATAAGAGCAAATGGGCCTCCATTAGTCAAAATTTAGCTAATCTTACCAGGGGAGGGTTGTGGAGGCTGAGGTTCGCTCGCAGCTGTGTGGTCCCCTCACCAGCGACCTCCAAGTAGAGTTCAGTTGGTTCTTCTGCCCTAGCCACTCCGGAAAGGGATACAACTGGTTCAGCGTCACCCTGCTGAAATTCAACTGCCTCAGGGACAGGTACAGCAGAGCCCCCGTCACCATGGGCTGAGTCCTCAGCAACGTGGAACTCCTCGACCGCCTTCGGAAGAACCCTAGTAGAAATAATAGCGGTACACATGTCACTGACCAAAGTGGTCAGGGCCGGATCGACCTCAGCGGCCGGTTCTCGAGAAACTGACTCCTCCGACGCCTACAAGAGCAAAGGAAAATGATTAGGCCATAGTACAAAAAAGAAGGAGAAAATAGTTATAATTCAAGTCACCTCAGAAACAACGTCAACATCCTCGATAAGTCGCCGACGGGATCTGACAGCAGCCTGTTTTATAGAATAAGTCATGCCGATATCAGCAGACTCACTCCTGCTTCGCTTGCACGAAGGAGCAGGCACATCAGGCGGCTGATCCACCGTCACTTCATCGAACGTAATCGACGGTGGATCCGCCGCCACCTCGTCTAGAGGAGGGAGAGAATCATCGGCATCCTGCTCGCCATCTTCTTCATCCGCAGTGGTGGACTCCGAGTCCGGCACAAGAACCGTGTTTGCCCTATACTTCTTCGTTTTCGACCCCTGCGGCTTCTCTGCCAAGACGGTACCAACAATAAAACTGGTATGCGGGTCAAAGTTAACAGGAAACCTGCTCGCAGTACGTGGTAAGAGCCGCTAAATACAAAATCTCCCCTTGCGTCTCAGCGTCAGGGACCGAGAAACTAGCACGGGTACGAGTAATATCATAGTAAAGCCAGGCCCTGATGCCATCCAGAATGCTGTCTTCAAAGCCCAGGCAAGAGCTGGGACTCTCTAGGAACAGCTGGCCGTACCCAAACTGGCGGGAGAACCGGCTAGACAAGTAAGGTTCCAGGTAGACAGTATTGCGGTTGCGATATACTAAGTGCGAGGGACGGATGTTACGCAACCAAAGAACTATCCTTCCACGTAAGAGGAGAGGGGCTCGGTACCGTCAACATGTACACTCCCCACCTCCTCAGCAAAAAAATGGAGAACAGACACGAAGTAGTTACATATCCACCCTCGACAGTGCCCTCCGATAGGCGGGCATAGTGTTGTACTCCCAGGGCATCCGACGGTACTGGAAGATAAAAGCATCATCGTCAGTTACACCATCTTCTGGGCCAGGTCTCATCAAAGACCAGCAGTGCATTAACAGCCACCCCATCAAATAGTGGTAGGGCAACTCGATTCGCTCAAAGTTTATCGCCGTGTCACGTACAATAACCTTGGACGAAAAAGTACGGAGGCATGATATATAATACACACCATGGCCGGAAGAAGAGCCAATCTGACCCCGAAGGCCATCTTCACGGCAGGAAGAATGAAATTTCGGCTGATCCTCTCAATGGAACTAACTCCTCCTGAGACACGCAATTCATAGCATACCATCATGAACCCTGCTAGGATTGCCTTCTCCGACAGTTGCTGAGTATCCTGATAAAAATAATCAAAGGAATCAGTTTGACTCCCAAACGTGTCGCTCAAGGCCCTCAATTTCTTGGCAGTTAACATCAGATCCTGTATTTGCTCTCGGGTCAGAGGATTTCGGGAGTAACCCGGCCTGAAGCACCTTGCTAAAAAGATGGGAGAGCCAAGCTCTAGTATGCGGAAGGTTCCCTTCTGAGCTACTATCCTTCTTGGTCGTCTGCTGACAGTAACTGTGGTGGCACAGTAACTCCTGATAGACAGCAACGAAAAATGGATGTCGTTGCTCCAAATCTTCGAACTCTTCGTTCGTTGGAGTATATACTTCAAATACTTCATTACCCAGGGCAGGCTAGAGACGGCGTGCATCTCATGAAGAGCGAGACCAATCTCCCCTCCAGGTGCT
The DNA here is from genome assembly GCA_029216955.1 of Iris pallida. Taxonomy (NCBI): domain Eukaryota; kingdom Viridiplantae; phylum Streptophyta; class Magnoliopsida; order Asparagales; family Iridaceae; genus Iris; species Iris pallida. The sequence goes on from JANAVB010018998.1 coordinate 8,276,601, forward strand.
AAGAAGGTCCCCGTCCGCTGGTTGTACATCTCCAAAAGAGCTATGAACAACTCTTTGTTGATGGGCAGTCCATGACATGTTCCTCGGATGGCGTGGTAGAGACCAACCTCACGCAGGAAAGTCATATTCTCGCAAAATCCACCCGATCAAATTGGCCCACGAAGGGATGGGGCGTATCCAGTTCAAAAGCGAGAGCTGGCCAATGGGATAAGACCCTTTCCGAGCAAGTTGATTCAGGAAAGTGTCGGCTTGAGAGAAGAAATTGGGACCCTAAGCATTTAAGAAGGTACCCGGGTCTAGCCCCATCACGTAGCGGCTGACCGGTTCCCTGCCCGCGTACGCTGATCTAACATGCTTATTATAGGATGTTACCCATAAATTCCCGACCGGCTCGGGGTCAAGGATTCCTGCATCTTTCTGTCCACCGGCAACATATTGAACCACCAATGGGAAATGACGCTCCATCTGGGGATGTGGATCGCCCTTCCAGCAAAAATAAAATTCCAATTCTCAGATATATCCAATACCCGAGAGTTCTTCACAGTCAGGGCGTCCCCGAAGAAGAACGCCGACTTCAGGTACTTTCCTCCAATTGCCCTGAGTTCAGCATGGCACAGGAAAGCGAAAGGGCTGGTTCTTGATAAGATTCAGCCTCTCCTCAGGCTCGTTCTGGGCAGTTGCTCCACCACCTGCCAAACTATATTGTCAAACCGAACTCCTATAGCAAATTGGGCCTGGCCCACCAGGGGTTCTCCTGCAGCATTGACTGGCAGATATACTAAAAAGAGACAAAAGAAACAAAGTCAGGAGATGGCCAGAAATTTAAACGAGTTCTTATGCGGCTCGATTTTTACATAGCACATACGACTCTGTTTAGATGAGTCTTTATGGGCACGGTGTTCATGCTGCTCGACGAGCCCTCAATGCGGCTTTGTTTAGGTGGGTTCATATGCGGTTCTGACTGTGGAATGCTATGCGGTTCAGTCCATTAGGAGCTCATACGATTCTGTTCAGAGGGGCTTCATGCGGTTCAGTTCTCAAGGCGTTTATGCGGCTCAGACGATCTCATGCGGCTCAAACATAGGGTATACCTCATACGGCTTGGATATGAGAAATTCATGCGGCCCATACAACATATACAGCTTCATAATGATGAAAAATGCATTGAATGCTGATGGGAAGAAGGCTTGTGCATAAAAACATGCAACAGAGCCATTGTTTTAGGGTTTAAAGTGTTCGATCTTCCATATAGTCCTTACCCTGGATGGCAGGGTAGACGTCAGGATGGACTGGAGGCGCTACAGTCGGCGAGGGAGCCGCCGCCTTCTTGCCTTTGCTGCAGCAGAGGCCTTGGAAGCTTTGGATGCCTTGGAAGCTTTCGGGGCCATTGTCGATGATGATCAGAGAAGAGAAAATAGAACTTCGGACAAGAGAAGAGGAAGACAAAAAGAAGACAAAGAAGTTTCTCTGTCCTAACAGCACCCTATTTTTGGCAGACATAGGGGGGCACGTGCACCGATAAACGCTTTGGGTCATGTGCTGCAGGCAAAACCGACTCCTCGGATTTTGGCCCCTCTCTCATAAAGAAGATTCATCCAGGCATAAAATCCAAATATTTAATAAACCAACTCTTGGGATTCCCCCAAAAGACGGCTATAAAAAGACAAATTAAAGAGAAATTGATGAGACGCACGTGAGGCAGGGAGCCCATACGGTTAGAGTTTATGCGACCAGACAAGCCATGCGGCCAAGAACATCCTATGTGGCCAGCAGAGCTCAGGTAGCCATGCTTCTTATTCAAAGTATTCCAATTTTTCAAATTGAAAACTTTGAAGGGGGTCTGTAGAAGCATGAAAAGAACTAGAAAAGCCCATGCGGCTCACAAAGAAGAAGCCAATGCGGCTCAAAACAAAAGAAGCCTATGCGGCTCAAAACAGAAGGAACCTCATGTGGCTCAGGAATCTATCAGAGCCTCATGCGGCTCAGAAACTCTTCAATAGACTCATACGACTCAGGCAAGAATCATGTGACCCTATGCAGCTTGCCTTTATAGCTGGCCATAAAGTGACTGTCTCCATTAAATGCTCTGACGTAAAGTGATAACTCTGACATTAAAGCTGAAATGATGACATGACGGTGTATTCCTCGGAAACGAAGAAGATCTCCCTGCAGCTGGCACGATCCACCAACTACGAAGCTTCCTATGAGGCTGCCACCATCCCATGCGGCTGATGCTCGCATACGGCTTGAATCGTGGAGACTCTCGTCATGCGGCTCAAATTATAAGAAGTCACTTCATGCGGCCGCTGTTCTCATGCGGCTCGGATCATGGGTCATCTCCATGCGGCTTAAATATTAAGAGGCCACGCCCATGCAGCCTTGACACGTGGTTAGTCCTATGCGCTCAATTGGAAACCATCCCCATGCGGCTCAGATGTCGGAGGCTACACCTATGCGATTGCCACCTTCATGCGGTTCAAAACCTAAGAAGTTACCCTCATGCGGCTTTGGCTCGCGGTTATGACATGTGGCAGAAGATCAGCTTCCCACGTGGCACTAAATCAATCAAATGTCATCAACAAATCTCGACGGCCAGATTTAGTGCAATCATCATAATTACCCGAATCAAAGCAGATTTATTGCAATCGCGACACTTGGTAGTAGATCCGATCTTCCAAAGATTTATGACAATCAACATTAAATGCCCATACAGATTTGACACAATCAGCATTAATTGTCCAGATTTGCAATCAAGATTAGTGGTCCAGATTAATTGCCAATAAAATAGGATCAAGGAAAATGGCAATTAAATCCCTAAGCCGTCGACTTTTTAGGATAATCATTGCAAACCCTAATGATGACACCCCACTTCTATAAATAACAAGGTACCATTCCCTTGTAAAAGGTCCCAGATCAAAAACCAAAAAATATATAGTAATGTGTCACTCCCTTGCGAAAGAGATCCTCTCCACCCGGCTGGACACACAGAGAGACAAAGGGCGCACATAAGAGTCTTCCCATCTTGAGAGCAGTTCTTCACCGGAGCCAAAGCTACGTCTGATCGTCCAAGGAGTAAGGCAGAGCGGCCGTCGCTTTTCTGAGCCTCTATCGTCACCCAGAATCAAAAATAAACAATCGTACTTAGATTACTGTACCTAGGTTTTTGTCCCTAGGCTTTCTTTGTACGAGCGAGTTTGTATTGTGAAGTAAAAGTCCAGTCCCCCGATATAATTGTTCTGTTCTTTTATAATCAATGACAAAATTTCTGAGATAATGTAAGCATTGTATCAGAAAGAATTGAGAGCTTGTAATTTGTTCAAATGAAATCAATAAAAAGATTTGTTTCTTATTACCATTGTGTTCAACTCATATCTGCAAAATGTCCGCTGTGTAATGCCTGCTCCGTACGGTGTATTACGATGAGTCGTTGACTCGAAGAGTTGCATTGACCCGATGAAGTATCGATGCGAATCGATGGAAAGCCTAAGTTCGGTTGAAAAAAGTATTGATTTTGGTTGATCTGGTGCAGGCTATACTTTTACGCTGGATTGTAAAGTGTCGACATATTTGCCTTATTCAAAATGATGTCCGCAAAACCAAATCATCGCCTTGCAACAGATTGTGGCATGGGTACGATAGGCCAAATCAGTCGAATAGTTTAACAGAATAGCTAAGTCAGAAGAGTTAGCCGTGCAACCAAGTTATAGAATCGAGCAACATCAGCTAAGCGAGATAACAACGCGTATGGACTTAAGGTGGGGGGTACTTGACTCTCTCTTCCATCCTTCACGTCTAATAAATGTATCCTTGTATGCATAAGTTTCCATTAAGTTAGCGAGCGTGGCTCGAACGATTAAAGGTCTTAGTATGTGTCGAACATTAAGATAGAACATTGAACAATTGAAGCGACGTACATCAAGTGAACGGGTCGCGGTAGGGCGGTGATGGTAGAATATTGAAAGGCAATATCGAGATGTGCATCACGTGCACGACTCGGAGAACATTGAATACTAGGCCTAGAATATTGATTATGGCGTTAAGCATGCCCTCATGCACAAAATCTACAAAATGACTAAGTAACTACGAAACTTCTGTTATGTGAATAACTTATGAATGGAACACGTGAGTCTACGTAAGAGAAGTCTAAGCCATTGGGCGTCGTACATCAATACGGATGTGTTGGGGCATAATGTCGATAGAACTTGGAGAGAGATAATAGAATTTCTTATAGAACGTGAATATGTTTAGGGAACGTGAATATGTTTATGGAACGTGAGATTGGTCGGAATGATATGACTTGTTTGCTATGGTGCGTATTGAATGGTCAATGGACTCGGATGGCCCGTGCACGGGTGCGGTTTCCCTCCACTACTAAAATACAGCAATTTGGTGACGGACTATTAGCGACGGATCTTACGTCGCTAATAGCGATGGACTAGCGACTACCTTGTGACGGACTACCGTCAGAAAGCAATAGATAATTTTTTTATTTTTTTGTGTCAAAAACAGTCGCACATCCGTCGCTAATTTGACAAAAATTTAGCGATGGATTGATCTCCGTCGCCAATATGTCACATTACGGCAACAAAATCTGAAAAAAAAATAGCGTGATAAATTACCGTCTAACTAGCGACGGACGTTTCGTCGGTAATCTAGTGGGTATTTAGTGACTACCTAGCGAGGGATATATCCGTCGGTAGTCCGTCGCTAAATACTGTAACCTAACTTAAATTAAACCGATGGGGGGATTTTTCATTCCCCCAAAAAGACCTCTCTTCCCCCCTCTCTCTCTCTCTGGCGGCTCTCTCTCCGACGGGTCTCTCTCCGGCGACTCTCTCTCCGACGACTCTATCTCTCTCTCAAGTATGCTCTCTCTCTCTTCTCTCCGTTTAGCATAACATATAGGGTTTCGGGTTGGGGGGTGGCTGTCGCTGGGGCCAACGGGGTGGGGAGAGGGAGTGGGGGCGGGGTGGAGGGTGTTGAGGGCAGGGGGTAGGGTAGGGTTTAAGGTTTCGAGGCAGGGGTAGGGTTTCGGGTGGGGGGCGGCTGTCGCGGGGGCCGACAGTGAGAGTGAAGGAGGGGGGCGGGGGTGCGGATGGTGTGGGTATGGGACGGGGGGCAGGATAGGGTTTAGGGTTTGCTGTCGGGGGGTGAGGGTGAGGGGGGTGGGTGTTTGCTGTCGGGGTAGGGGGGAAGGAGATGTGGTGGTAGTTTGATGTAGGGGGTGGGCTGTCGGGGGGTGGGGGGGGGGGGTTTACTGTCCGATGGGGTAGGGAAGGGGGTGGGGGGGTATCGGTGGTTTCAGATCGGACTATTCCTATGAGTATCAATGGTTTCGGATCGGAGTATCGGATCGGAGGAGGGTGTATAGGTGGTTTCGGATCGGACCAATCCTATGAGTATTTGATCGGGGGAGGGGGGGTATCGGAATCGGAATCGGTATCGGATCGGGGGAGGGGGGTGGAGGAGGGGGTCGGGTAGGGTATGCTGTCGGGGAGGGGGGTTGGGGACGGGGTGGGGGGTGGGGAGAGCGGTGGGGTGGGTGCTGTCGGAAAGGGGGTCGAGGAAGGGATGCTGTCGGCAACACACATACATACATACACGTACACACACACACATATACACTCACACACCACACACACACATATATATATATTCGGCACACACGTACATATTTGTATTCGAGGAGTATATATATATAGATATATATATATATATATATATATAGGAGCATATATAAACTTTGGACCGAAACCGAAATCGGATAAGTTAATTTAGTATATTGAAAACCGAAACCGAACCGAATTTAGTATATTAAAAACTGAAATCGAACCGAATTTAGTATATTCAAAACCGAAACCGAACCAAATTTTTTAAAATTTAGTACGTTCGA
>JANAVB010018998.1:8282506-8471773 GCA_029216955.1 Iris pallida
GTGGAAGCAATTCCCTACATCACCTTACGCAAGAAGATATGCTGTTGAAGCATAACAAACATGACAGGCCTCTGTGCTATACTGGGTATATCGGATCCACTGAAATTGACAGGATTTACATTGATCCTGGGTCCAATTAGCATAATTCTTCAGAGTATGCTAAGACCCCTAAGGATTTCTACTAGTGATCTGACTTACACTAGTACTACGATAGTCGGTTTTAACTCTGGTAAGAGCAAACCACTGGGGAAGATTCGTCTGCAGATTCAGATTGGTGATCTTCGAACCATGGTAACTTTCTATGTTATCAACTCAGACGTCTCCTATAATATCCTTTTAGGGAGACCATGGTTACATGAGCATAATATCGTGCCTTCAACTCTCCACCAATGCTTCAAGTATGTGGATTCCCAAGGAGTTGTGAAGACTGAGTTTGCTGATATCAATCCTTTCAAGGGTGTCGAAGCCTATTTTTCTGATTCAAGGCTTTATAAACAAGAGCATATGAAAGAGATATCAGACATAGCTGAGGATAAATCATCTACTGAGGATCAGTCTCTTAATGAAGATCCGCCAGAAAAGCAACCTTTGAAGATCATAGTCAAAGAACGAATCCAATCCCAACCTATCAATGATCAACCTTTGATAATCAAGGTTAAAGGAAGAACTCAAGCTTCATCTGAGGAATCAGTAAATGTTCCTACTAAGAGCCAAGTTCAATCCTTTATGATCAAGGTCAGAGGGCGTACTTCTTATACGAATGATCCAGAACCACCATTGATTGTCAATCTTGGCAAATCTACGCAGAAGATGGATAATGGTCCACTGTTGATTAATCCGAAGCGTAGTAATCAGATTGTAAATGATGTAAATATTGATCATTCTGTACTTTTTGACATCAATGAAGATTTCCTTTTCGAGTATATGGCTGTCAAGTTTATCGAAAGAATGACTTTATCTTCGGATAAGCAAAGTCATCAATATAAAGGCGACATAGAGCCAGAAGAAACTTTATACATTGATCATAAAGAAAATTCTTTTCCTCCTCACATAGATGTTGGATCGTATGCTCAAAGATTCCTGACATCTTCTCCCTATCTTCTACCTGTAGCCGCTTCATCACAAGCTTGCATAACTTTTAGACGTCACGAAGAATCTTATTTTGTGGTTTCGTCTAATAAGAAAAACAAGCGCCACATCGTGTTTGGTCTGGCTAGAAATATCCATGTTGCTCAGGCAGATGAGCTGAAAGATAAAGACAAAGGAAGAATCCGAATTGACAAGTATAGTCAACAATCTATCAAGATTATCCAGAACATGGGATATGATTGAAGACTATGCAAGGTCTCAATCAAGGCAAGGGTAGACGACTAATATTATGTGGTGATCCGTTTTACCAGAAGACTCGTCATTGGTTGGGATATGATCCGTCTCACATGTTTAATGATGATATACAAGAAGAATTCTCTTCTAGCTCTTCGTAATCATCGGATTCTGAAGAAGTCCAATTCATTAAATCTGATATGTCTCGTTCTTTGTATGATGAATCTGAACAAGTATTCTCAGTCAATATGGTTCAAATTGATGGTGAATCAGAGCCATTTGAGAATGATCCTTGGGCTCAACAGATGGATACTCAATGGGAACTCCGTTTTGAACAGCGACATCCACCTACAGAAGATGAGGTTATCCAGATTGATGTTGGAGATGGAACTACCTCCAAACCAATATTCATCAGTAAGCATGTTTTCAAAGTTGAAAAGGAAGAGTTGATAAAACTTATCAAAGAATATATTGACATCTTTGCATGGAGTTATGAGGATATGCCAGGGTTAGATCCTAAAATTGCTACTCATAAACTCAATATTTTGCCCAATGTCAAGCATGTAAAACAACAGCAACGGCACTTTAGACCAGATATGATGGATGCAATTGAAGCAGAAGTCAAAAAGTTGATTACATGTGGGTTTGTTCGTGAAGAGCAACACCCGGATTAGGTTGCCAATATTGTTCCTGTTATGAAGAAGAACGGAAAAGTTCGAGTTTGTATAGATTATCGTGATCTTAATACAGCTTATCCAAAGGACAAATTTCCACTTCCAATTACTGATGTCATGATAGACAATACATGTGGTTTTGAACACATGTCTTTCATGGACGGATTCTCAGGATACAATCAGATCAAAATACATCCAGAAGATGAGAAGCATACTGCTTTTCGTACACCCCTTAGGGTTTATTGCTATACGGTTATGCCGGTTGGCCTTAAAAATGCCGGCGCTATGTATCAACGAGCTATGAGCAATATCTTTCAAGAACATCTACGGAAAATAGTTGAATGCTACGTAGATGACATTGCTGTTAAAAATCGGTCAAAGAATGATCACATTCAAGACTTGAAGACAGTATTTGAATTGATGCGCCAACATCAATTGAAAATGAACCCTACTAAGTCTTTCTTAGGAGTTTCTAGTGGCAAGTTTTAGGATTTGTCATTACCTCTCAGGGTATCCATGTTGATCTTGATAAGGTTAAAGCAATTCTTGAAATGCGTCCTCCTCGTAATCTGAAAGAACTCCGTGGCTTTCAGGGTCGTATTGCTTATATCAGAAGATTTATATCCAATCTCTCTGGAAGATGCCAACCTTTCTCCCGTTTATTGAAGAAAGGTGTATCATTTGTTTGCGATGAAGCGTGTCAGAAAGCCTTCAATGATATTAAACAATACCTTACAAATCCACCTGTTCTGGTACCTCCATTAGTAGGAAGACCATTTTTGTTATATGTTCGAGCCTTGGATCATTCACTTGGCGCTCTTCTTGCACAGAAAAGTGATATGGGTCATGAACAAGCAATATATTATCTGAGCAGAATGATGGTCGGAGCTGAACACAGGTATACTCCTGTGGAAAAGGAATGTCTAGCCTTGGTTTTTGCCGTCCAAAAAATAAGACATTATGTGACAGGACAGACTATTCATGTCATCTCCAGAATAAATCTCATTCGGGTATTAATGAGAAAACCAAGCATTCTTAACTCCAGGTTAGCCACCTGGACAATGTTGCTTACTCCTTATGACATGGTTTATATACCTCAAAAATCAGTAAAGGGTCAAGCATTAGCTGATTTCTTAGCTGCTTATCCTATACCGAAAACATCGAAGTTATATGAGGATATTCCAGATGAAGTCGTAGATTGTAACATGACTTTGAAGAATGACATATGGCAATTATATTTTGATAAAGCATCACGAGTGGGACCTAAAGGCAATATTGTCTCTGGGGTAGGAATCGTCTTGGTTTCTCCTGATAAAATGGTCATATACGGTACCTATTCTCTTAATGAGCCATGCTCCAACAATGTACCAGAATATAATGCTCTATTGATCGGTATCCAAGTAGCAAAACAATTGGATATTGAATTCCTAGAGGCTTATGGAGATTCTCAATTGATCGTTAATCAAGTTAGAGGGACTTATGAAGTCAGAAATCCTGATCTCATTCCTTATCATCAGGTGGTAGTCGAGTTGGTCCTTTCATTCAAAGGATTCTTCATTGAATTTGTACCACATTTTTAGAATGTGGAGGCTGATGCTCTTGCTAGCTTAGCTGCAGACTTGGCTGTCCCAATCCGAAGGCAAAATACAATTACTTTGTTGGACCGAGACTTGTTCTGTGTGAAGAATAATCTGCATATTGAAGAAAGTTATGTCACAGAGTCAAGTTCCCAGTAGAAGGATTGGAGAACTCCATTCATTGATTATGCAGTTCATAGGATTTTTCCTGAAGATCCTAAAGAAGCTGCATCAATCAAGAGACGATCGTTTAGATTCTATTATGATTCATCTTTGCATATGCTATCCCGTCGTTCATATGATGGACTCTTGCTGCGCTGTCTCTCAGAAAGCGAAGCCAAACAAATGCTACGAGAAGCTCATGATGGTATTTGTGGTGCTCATCAACCGGGTCCTAAATTACAAGACCGCATTCGAAGAATGGGGTATTATTGGCCCTCTATGATAGCAAATGTTGTAGACTATGCCAGAAGATGTAAAGCATGTCAGATTCATGCTGATTTTATTCATCAGCCGTCTGAACTTCTACATCCTACAGCAGCCTCTTGGCCCTTCGAAGCTTGGGGTATGGATATCATTGGTCCTATTAACCCTCCTTCTGTCAAGGGACATCGATTCATATTAGCTATAACCGATTACTTTTCTTAGTGGGCAGAAGCAGTTCCCCTTGCTGAAGTGAAAACATCTAATGTGATCAGCTTCATCAAGCACCATCACTACTAAAATATGCTTAAATAGCGACGTATATTAGCGACGGCGGAAATATGCGTCGCTGATAATTGCATATAGCGACGTCGTGTGCTACACGTCGCTGTACGTCGCTGAGTAGCGACGTTCAATGACGTAGTATAATTTACGTCGCTGGCTTGTGACGTTTAGCGACGTATCATGTAGGCGTCGCTGTTTTATTTCATATAGGGTTCCTGGCCCGATCGAAATCCCAAAATTTTCACCCAAAAATTTATTCCCGCTCTCCCCTCTCCCCCTGGCGAACCCTCCCCCTCCGGCGACCACTCCCTCCGGCGAGACCCTCCCCCTTCTCCCCCCGGAGACCCCGCTCGCCCGTTGACCCCTTCCTCCGGCGACCAGCCTCCCTCCTCCTACGAAGGAGCCTTCCTCGCCGCTTCCTCCTCCGACGAAGCCACCCTCCTCGCCGCCTCCATCTTCCGACGAAGCCACCCTCCTCAGGTAAACCCTAACCCTAGCCCTAGCTATCTAGACACAGACACGGACACGAGAACTCTAACCCTAGCTGCTGGGGTGGTCTTTCTGTCGAGGGGGGAGAGAGGGGTGGGGTTGGGTGCAGGGGGTGGGGGGGTCTTACTGTCGAGGGGTGGAGGGAGGGGTGGGGGTACCTGGGGGGTGCAGGGGTAGGGGGAGGGGGGCATGGTTGGGGTGGGTGCAGGGGGAGGGGGGCAGGGGAGGGAAGGCAGGGGAGGGTTGGGGTGGGTGCAGGGGTATGGGGAGGGGGGCAGGGGAGGGGGGAGGGGGGAGAGGGGAGGGGGGGCAGGCGAGGGTTGGGGTGGGTGCAGGGGTAGGGGAGGGGGGCAGGGGTGAAGTGTATATTTTGGTTGGGGTGGGTGCAGGGGTATGGGGAGGGGGGGCAGGGGAGGGGGGAGGGGGGGGAGCGGGGAGGGAAGGCAGGGGAGGGTTGGGGTGGGTACAGTCTGCCACTTTTCTTTATCGAGTACGATTTTGTTGCTTCTCTCGCTCTTCCTCTTGGTCTCCATTGAATGCTGGTCTACTGCCATTAATATTGGTCGATAGATTTCTCTGTCACATATTGCAAGTGGTACTAAGAAAAAAGAAAAAATAAAGAAAGGAGAGAATAGATGTGACTCAAATGGACCGAAGTAGGTGTAGTAGTAGCAGTAAGAGCGGGACATGAACCGGGCTCATGACATTTTGAACTTTGGAAGACAATGCCATGTTAACTACTTCCTTTCCTTGCTTATGTTTGTGATTTATTATGATATATAATGGTGATATTAATTCTTTCCAAATGTTAGGATCGTTACAAATCTTGTTGGCTCGAAAATAAATTTTTTTCGTGCATGCCTACTTCACATTATAGGATTTTATTTTTTTTTCAAGGGATTCGCAAAATATAGGGATATATACCATTTGAAATTAATTTGAGATTCATTTGAAATCCATTTGAAATTCATTTTAAGAATCTGAAATGTTGACGATATATATCCAAGGTTCACAATATCGGTATCGGTATCGGTATCGGACTATTCCTATGAGTATTGGTATCGGCGATACCGGTAGTATCGGCGGTATCGTATCGGAGTATCGAACTTTGGTATCGGAAAACAAATAATTATTAATAAATTATTTACATTTAAAAACATATATTTTATACATTTAGGCATAATTTTAAGTATTTCAGCGTTATTTCTTAGTAGTTTTGAATTTATATGAAATAGTAGTCACCCTTACCGATTGGTTTTGCCGAATTGACCGGAACAAAGACCCCCAATGTCGGTATCGGTCAATATTTGGTATCGGTTTGTATCGGATCGGAACATGCCAAACCGTATCGGTATCGGCCTGTTGGATAATATCATTGTTATTAGTAACTGTCCAATGTCGGTATAGTATCGGAACATGCCAATGTCGATATCGGTCTGTATAGTATCGGTATCGGAACATGCCAATGTCGGTATCGGTCAATATTTGGTATCGGTATCGGTATGTATAGTATCGAAACATGCCAATATCGGTATCGGTCAATATTTGGTATCGGTCTGTATCGGATCGGAACATGACAAACCGTATCGGTATCGGTCAATATCATTGTTATTAGTAACTGTCCGCTACTAATGTGTGTCCCATAATAAGACATTATATACGAATTTGTGCCTGTTGGATAATGTGTGTCCATCTTTGCAGAATTATTTTCAAATGGATATGAATTACTACTTGCGGAATCGTTCATGGATGTACAATCGTCGTCCTGATGATATGTGTGGTGTGCGAGATGAATACATAGCGGAAGTAGAGCAGTTCCTGCAGTTTGCTAAGGCGTTCCCTCAGTACATGGACGGCACCAAAATTAAGTGTCCGTGTGTGAAATATCATAATGTGAAATATTATCCAGAAGTGGAAGTGACATATCATTTGTACTCGAGGGGTTTCACGCCTAATTACTATCAGTGGACCGCACACGGAGAACTTGTGTCTTTAGCATCAGAGCCGGAGCCTTACGTTGAGCCGTATATGCATGCGGGACATAATTTTGTTTTCAGATAATCATGCATACGACGACGGGTGCGTGAACATGGTTTTCGACGCTGCGGGGCCTAGTTTCGTTCATGATGCACCTAAGGAGGCACCGAACGCCGATGCTGCACAGTTCATGGAGTTGCTGGAGAATGCAAGGAATCCATTGTATCCTGGTTGTGAGGATCATTCACCGTTGGAGGTGGTTACAAGACTGTTGAGCATTAAGTCAGATTTTAACATGTCGCAAGAATGCTACAACCGAGTGTTGGAGTTGATTATAGAGATCTTGCCGGCGGGTGCTAAGTTGCCTAAAGACTTCTACCGGTCTAAGAGGATGGTGAGATCGCTCTGGATGGGATACGAGAAAATCGATTCCTGCCGCAATGGGTGCATGCTGTACTATAAAGACGACAAGAACGCAGATGTGTGCAGATTTTATGGTGCTGATCGCTATAAGACAACTAGTACAGGAAGGTCTACCGGTGCAAGAAGACCGACCGATTCAATGCACTACTTGCCTTTAACGCCGCGGTTGCAAAGATTATTTATGGTGAAAGAGACGGCCGAAAATATGAGTTGGCACATGCGAGAACTGATTGAAGGAGTGTTGGATCACCCATCCGATGGAGAAGCGTGGAAGCACTTTGATCGAGTGTATCCAGATTTTGCTTCAGATCCGCAAAATGTCAGGTTGGGACTATCTTCTGACGGTTTTACTCCTTTTGGTCTTTCGGGATCCCAGTATTCGTGCTGGCCTGTGATTGTTACTCCGTATAACCTACCGCCTTGGATGTGCATGAAGACTCAGTACATGTTTCTAACCGTTATAATTCCTGGTCCGAACAATCCCAAGAGGAACATTGACGTGTACTTACAGCCTTTGATAGATGAGTTGAATCAGTTATGGGAAGTAGGCGCTAACACGTACGATGTTTCCAGGAAGCATAATTTTCAGATGAAGGCAACCCTTATGTGGACCATGAACGACTTTTCGGCCTATGAAATGTTATCTAGATGGAGCACTCATGGCCGTCTCTCATGTTCGTATTGCATATGTAAGACTTGAGAACTCTGTAATTACCTTTTTGTATATGCACTTGATTGAGAATGAGCTTAATTGCTTCTTTCGTGGTATTTAGGTCGATCGTCCATACGCAAGACTTGAGAATGAGTCTATTAGAACGCTAGCCAAGGGACCAATTTATGCTGCAAAAATATGGCCAAGCTACTGTGTTAATGAGTTTAGGTTCAAGTCAACAACTTGCCCGATCAGAGACAACTTTGTGGATCTTGATTCCACCAAAAACAGCTGTTTGTGTATCAGATCTTCGAACTACAAAGATGTTGATGCGGGCAACGATTTCTATGGCGTGTTACGGGAGATTGTGGAGCTGACATATAGTTATGGAATAGAGCCTGCTAAGATTGTGTTATTCAGGTGTGATTGGTTCGATCCGATTGAAGGTCAAGGTTGGAAAGTAGACAAGCACGGTCTTGTTGATATAAACTATCGGCGTCGATATCAAGCCTATGAACCATTTTTCCTATCAAGTCAGGCTCAGCTCGTGTACTTCACAAGTTGTCAGGTATGACTAGACCATCTGGACGACGCGGAGGATTATATATTAGGCAGCCCCGTCAGCCTCGGGCTGGGGATGGAGAGGGCAGTTCCGTACCCTCATCCTCATCTCCGAGTACGCCAGTGTACCGTTCTGTTCCCGGTCCATTACCGGGACAGGGCAGTTCTAGCAGGTTGGCGACTCCTTCCTCGTCGTCCAGCCTTCCTGTTCCCGGTCCATTACCGGGACATGGCAGTTATAGCAGGTTGGCGACTCCTCCCTCGTCGTCCAGCCTTCCTGATCCCGCGTCCAGCATCCCTGATCCCCCGTCCAGCAATCCTACTGTCGACGGCTCTATGGAGGGAGCCCACGCCGATCATATGGAGGACGGCGATCAGACTGATCCTGCCCAGGCAGGAGATGAGAGCGACCCTCCATGCGCTCCCCCGGGCGAGACGCGTATGGAGATTTAGACGGACGGGCCTATGAAGTAAGTTAATTAATTATTATATATTTCTCAAATGATTATATGTACATATATATTCATGAAAAATTATTATTGTATAGATATCGGCCTTCTGCAGTACAGAGACAGCTGGGGACATTTGTGAGGCAGAACTATGGTGGGCCTTGGCTCAACTACTTAGACGCTCCCGCAGATAGGAAGGCCTTTTGGTTCGCCCACTTCAAGGTAAAAAATTTGTTTATTTTTAAATTTTAATAATCATTTGTGTATATTATACAACTTTTGTATTTTACTTCTTGTAGAGGACCTATTTCTATCCACCATACCGGGCGGCGAGGATCGAGGGCCAATTTCCTGCCGTCATAGCCAAGCTCATCCGTGATGCGATCGACGACCAGAAGCGTTGTGATCGCGCCGGACGTCCGATCCAGGGTTGGATTACGCCAGAGCAGTGGACTGCGATGAAGGCTAGATTCAGCGAGCGCCAGTACCAGGAGTGGTCTGAGAAGGCCAAGGTGGCGCGGTCGAGCGCCGGTAAGTGGTGTGGCGGCTCCATTCCGATGACGGAGCATTTTCGTCATCTGGTACGTTTCCTATGACGGACCTTAATTTATATATAGTTCGATATAATGTTTAATACTAATAATAGATAATATATTTTAACAGGTAAAGAAGGGTGAGGACCCGAACATGGTGACCGTCTTCCTGGTCACCCATCGGAGGGCTGGGGACTTCATTGACGAGAGGGCGACGCAGGCATATGTAAGTTCTATTCAACTAATATTAACTGACTATAATTTAGAAAATAGGAAAATAGATATCAATATAGACTTTAGTAAACACTTACACGTTAGCAAACATGTTCTAGGCCGAGTTTGTTCGGCTACAGAAGGAGGCGGCTGATGCTGCTGCTGCTGCTAGTGCGCAAGCAGAGGGAGGGGCTGGTACTTCCTCCCAGCCGCCTGCAGAGCCATCGTCGGACGAGCTCTGGATGACCGCCGTTGGCGGTCTTCAGAAGGGTACGTACTACGGTATGGGATCCTACGGCGCGTATTTGGCTTCGGAGTCATCCCGGGCCCCCTCTGTCAGTGCGCAGTCTCCGGCTACGCAGGCGTCGTCACGAGCTGAGGATGTTCGTCGTCAGATCGAGGAGCTGCGTCGCGAGTTGCAGCAGCAGATTTCTGATACGGTCGAGCGACGATCCAACCCTCCGATCGTCACCGGACGATTTGATGCGGTCGAGCGCAGTATACAGGAGCTGATGAGTCTGCATCAGGCTGCAGCTGCCAACTTACAGACGCTCACCGAGTCTACGCAGCGCACGGAGCGTAGACAGGTCGAGCTGGACGGATCGCAGAGGAGCCTTTCTCTCTCAGTCGCTCAGTATACTGAGAAGGTGGTGAGTGCCCTTGCTGCGCATGGTGAGCGACTGTGAGAGCTGGAGCTGGTACGTCCTCCGGGTCCATCGACGGCGCCGACTCCAGATACTGCACTGCCTCCGGCGCCGACTCCAGACATTGTACTGCCTCCTACTGCCCCTACGGTACAGCTCACCCAGGAGCAGTATGACTACATTCTATCCCAGTTGCCCGACAGGGGTCCGCAGTGATTTTATTGGTTTTTTATGACTTGTATGTATTGGCCCTATGGACAAATTATTTTTTTATACACTGTTGTTTATACACTTGGTGGGAGACTTTTTATCATCTTTTATTTTTATTTGACTCTATTGGATGTTTGTGAGGATGTGTCTTTGATATTTACTTTGCACTGCCTCCTATATTTATTATGATATTTACTGTGATATCTACGACGAGATGACAAATATACCTACGCTGGGTTATAAGCGATGATCTGATATACAAAGGAGATGCTGCCGAAATTTTAAAAAAATATATTGTGTATTTTTGTTATGATGTGTGTCTGTGTTTACAGTGAATGTGAAATACAGTGTTCTGAACCATCGACAGTTTCGATTACTGTTGTATGTTTTATCTTGGATAGAAATAGCAACAGTTCAGGGTGCACTTCTGAGAGCTTCATTTTCACGTCCTTCACTTTCTCGGACGTCGTAAAGGTTCCCGAGAAGGTGAAGGACATGAAGAGGAAGCTCTGAGAAGTGCACCCTGAACTGTTGCTCTTTCTATCAAAGATAAAACATACAACAGTAAGCGAAACTGTCGATGGTTCGAACACTGCACTTTACACACACTGTAAACACAGACACACAGCATAACAAAAATATCAATTATATTTTTTTTAAATTTTTTTTTATATTAGCGACGGATAGCGACGTACTGCGATGTCACACAGACGTCGCTGTACGTCGCTAACTAGCGACGTTATGTCGCTCGACGTCGCTAATATACGCCGCTACGTTGCCCACGTGGCCACGTGGATGCCATGCCTCGTCATCATTTATAAACTTTTGAAGCGTCGTAACTTGTCGCTTTACGTCGCAATGTTGGCGACGTACTTATACGTCGCTATCTGTCGCTCATTTAGCGACGTCTAGAGACAATTAACTACGCGTCGCAAATAGCGACGTTTTGCGACTAAATTGCCATCTGCGACTTGCCTATAAGCGACGTAGGTTTTTCGTCGCTAATTACGTCGCAAATCATTGTTAGCAACGTATTTCCTGTATTTAGCGACGTCTCCTGACGTCGCTAATCTGGGTTATTTTAGTAGTGCATGTCATTTATCGCTTCGGGATTCCTCGACGAATAATTCATGACAATGGTCCGCAATTTGCCAGTCAGGCATTTTATCGGTTCTGTGATAAGAACCGAATTCAGAATCTGGCTTCTACGGCTTATAATCCAGCTGCTAATGGTTTAGCCGAAGCTTTCCATAAGACGATCATCAAACTTCTCAAAAAGTTTGTCTCTTCTAATAAATGTGATTGGAATGAGAAACTTGGAGAATGTTTATGGGCTTATCGAACAACAGTCCGAACTCCTACTGGATTTACACCATTTTTATTGGTTTATGGATGTGAGGCTGTTCTTCTGTTTGAAATCCAGATCCCATCTCTATGAATAGCTATTGCTAATGAGCTAACTACAGAGAATAATGATCGCTTATGACTCCAAGAACTTGAAGGATTGGATGAGAGGCGTCTTCAAGCACAACAGCATATTGAGCTATATCAAGCCCGTATATCTCGAACTTTCAATCGTAAAGTTAAAGAGAGGGTATTCAAGATTGGCGAACTGGTATTAGCTGTTCGAAGGCCGATGGTGATGACTCATAAAGCAAAGGGAAATTCCAAGCGAAGTGGGAAGGCCCTTATGTAATTGAGTCAGTATTTTCCAATGGCGCCTATCGGTTATCAAAGCCCAATGGAGATCTACTCATGATGCCGATCAATGGCAAATTTCTTAAGAAATACTATGTATAAAAAAGAAGACAGAATGAAAATAAAATTTCTTTTATTATTATTTTTGTTCAAGACAGAACATTAAGGACGAGGACCACTGCCTTCGCCTTCCTTATTTGAATACATAGTCAACCAATGCCTCGAAGGCATCATTGCCTGAGTTCATAAAAAACTTGCAGGCAGCCATCCTCAGCGCTTCTTCTTCAGGAGTTTTCCCTTGCTCTACTAAGAAAGCAAGGAGGTCTTGGGGTGGCTTGGGCGTAGAAGAGCTTCCACCTATTTCAGTTGGGCCTGATATAGTGGGTTCAATGGGGCACGTCTCAATGATGTCCTCAATTTTCCTGGAGACTTCATTCTTTTGCCGTACATCTTCGAAAGACATTTCCAATAGAGGAGGGGAAATAAGAATGAAATGTTACAAGCAGTTCTCACCTATTTATAGAAGAGGACTATAAATGAACCGGTCTTTGAAATTTAGAACAACCTTTCATTCCCGTAAAGACCTGTCCGTTCGTTCTATTAGGTTCATTCATTTAATTATGGAATTAAATCAATGTTTTCTTTTCCCGAAAGTTATGTTGATTCATTCATACGTTGATATGGACCTATATGCTTATGACATCTGTCTCGTTATTCCCCAGCTACCAAGGTTTGGTTAAGCTGATTTCTTGTCTCCTGAGAGAGGGATTTTATATCTTCTATTTTATCAATTGATTAGAAAGTGGGATTCGTTATTTATCATGTTTCCATGACCTCTGGATAAATACTAAATCTACTTACTTTTCCTATCTATCATTTCTATTTGACCTCTGTATATATATTAATCTAATTTTCTTTTGAGTTCATATATACTGTTATGTCCATATTACCTCTGATAGTATTATATACTCTAAAACAGAAAACAAGATTTCATTTATCTATCATGTCCATATTACATCCAGATAGATACAAATCATTGAGCATAGAAGAATTATCATTTCCATTCTCATATCATAAAAAGTCTATTACATTTCTTAGACTTTCTTACAAATCATAATGGAAATCTATTACATTCTTGGATTTTCATTCTATGCACACAACAATAGCCTAATGGAGATCTATCTCTTCTTTGGATCTTCTTCATCGGATTCATTGTTGGTGTCAATTCCTTGCTGTCTGAGCCTTTGTGGCGACCAGAGCAGTAGGAATCAAACTCTGGTCTTCTCTCTCAGACGAGAGGAGAATCCCAGAGTATGGCAGCCCGAAGACGTGTTGCTGCCAATACAACTGGTGGACTAGGGGCGGCCTTTCAGAGAATATGGGAATATATCTAGTATTGGGATACGATTCCTAGTTCCGCCGTGAAAGGAACTCTACTACCCAATTTCTTGGGTTAGAGTTTACTCCACCATCCAACTCTCCGTGTATAAAGGCTCTTCCTACCAACAGAGGAAGACCCTTCTATCCCACGAAGAGTTTTGAGTTGATTGATTTGTGCGTCAAAAGCGCATGAGCTCCCTGATGTTGATGTCAGAAGAACGCTCCTCACGGCCTTCAAGTCGCCAATACCGGTTCTGGAAAAGCTCTTCAGCCAAACTTCTGCAGAAAACAACAGAAGTATCATCATATGCGTATTACAAGGCTTTTTTATGCCAGTGCTTCAAGTGTATCACTATTCAGCAAGGCTTTTATGCCAGTGCTTCAGGTGTATCACTATTCAGCAAGGCTTTTTTTACGCCAGTGCTTCAGCAAGGATTTTACGCTAGTGCTTCAGCAAGGTTTTTGGCGTATCTCAGGTGTACCACCATTCAACAAGGCTTCTACGCCGTTGCTTCATGTGCACTTCATTAGCATGGTTTTTTACGCTCGTCAAGAATTTACGCTCATGAGCAACTATTTTCAACAAAAAAATTCGAAGGCAGAATATTGCTTACGATCGGACTTACCACTTAAGTCAAATGGTTTTGCTCTAATAGTGGTTGAATCTACATCTGATGACTGCGCGTACAAAGGAATGCCATTGGAAAGCATCGCCATTGTCACTTGTTGGAGAATGACATTGCAAAAAGTTATCTTCAGAGGAATGAGAATGAGAATATATGAAACATTCTCGGCTATTTATAAAGATTGAAGAAACTGTTGGTGTGAGTTTATTTCGGGAGAAGATCCTATTAAAAGGCTATCGTAACCATAAGACAGATGCCACGTGTTGGTTTATTTCTTGGGAATTAACAACCATAGAAGCAGTCAAAAGAAGTGATTAAACAATTATGTACATCAACAGATGAAATCAACATCAAAATTTTATTTATAAGGGGGAGTGGCCCCTACAGATAAAAGAGTCGCAATACATAAAACATTATTTTTCGTCTCCTTCGTTGGGCTGACGAAGGGAGGCACCTAACTCGCGCATATTGCGAATCCCGGAGCGACGCATCAGATTAAGAAATGCCTCTGCATCTCCTGCTCCCTCATACGCAGTTGAAGGACCGCCATCGATGCGACTGAAGACTGCTGGAGTCAGTCCAAAGCACTCTAAAAGATTGTATGCTCGCTCAAAATCAAGCCTGGAGCTCGAAGCCTCTTTATTGGTAATCTCGTTCTTGGGCGCCATGTCACTATGAGGATGAATGACAAGAGTGAAGAATTTCTTCTTATTTACAAAATCAACTCTTCATATTCTTCGTTGGAAACTGCTCATTATTAATGCACATTCGGGGAAGCGAAAAGGCATTCGAAAGTTTCGAGAAAGAAATTCATCGTGACGGTTAAGTGTTGACCGACATTATTGAAAATTACGCCGACTGTTGGATATCCCCACTTTTACGTTGACTGGTCAAAACTCAATTTTTACGCTTCTGTTCAAAGTGTTCCAAATTTTGGAGATATTTGAAAACTTTGAAGGGGGTCTTGTAGGAGCGTAAAAAGTGCTTTAAAGAAAGAGTCAAAGTGATAGATCATTCTACTCAAATTGATCTACTTTACGCTGCAGAGAGGCTAAATACTTTCCGCCCAAGACAAGGCTAATCACTTTACGCAGGCAGATCATTTTACGCTCGGGTCTACACCCATGGTTTTACGCCAAGGACAGATCAGCCACTTTTATGCTGGACAAAGCTGTCAAGTCTCGCATTTAATACAAACTCTAACATGGAGATATTAATGATGGCATATATCACAGAATTCAAAGGGATTTTTTTTACACAGAGACCAATGTTGTCGTTTAGTATGTGGATTGAGCTACTTCACGCTCACGCTATGGCTTCTTTTACGCATGAAGACTATACGGGCTTTTACGCTCAACAGTTGACGTGTGCGTAAAGTCTATTTGAGCTACTTTTACGCTCAAGGTTATTTAACAACCACTTTACGCGGGAAGTCTATGTCGGGGCTATTTTACGCCTAGTCTACTGCTTTACGCTCAGAGTACATTGGGGCTATTTTTACGCCCTATTCTTTCTGACCAGCTTGGAACGTGGTTTGCCTACATGGCTTTCATGCCACACATCCCGAAGAACGTGTATACGTGCATCCTATTCTTAATGAAATGATGGGACACGTGTCAACGTATACAGAGGATGACTTTGGTCATGGGTGGCAGTTGTTGGCGTAAAGACGGAACTTTCGCTGAGTTTTTACGCACAAGAGCCCAAGTCTATAAATGGACTTATTTTTCTCAAAGACAGACAGACAGAAATAGGAGAGAATACAGAGATCAGAACTTAGAGATTTTGATTCTCCAGAGCATTCTTCTTCAACCTTTCTTTCAGAACAGAGTG
Organism: Iris pallida; assembly: GCA_029216955.1. Lineage (NCBI taxonomy): Eukaryota > Viridiplantae > Streptophyta > Magnoliopsida > Asparagales > Iridaceae > Iris > Iris pallida. The sequence goes on from JANAVB010018998.1 coordinate 8,298,477, forward strand.
AAGCAAAGCAGAAAAGCATTCGGCATCACCATCAGTGCCCAAGTGCGTCGATACCTTTCTGGTGACTTAGTTTTTCCGGTTGTTCAACTTCAAGCAGCGATCTTCATCATCATCATATGGTCCAAGGAACAAAGTGATCATTTACAGATCAGACTTCCATAGTAATACTTTCCCAAAATCAAACTTGTACTTCTTGTACTTTTTCTCGTTTTATTTTCAAAAGCCAATTTTCTCTGGCATTTTGTTAAGTGAAACAATGTCCATACCTTGATCGAAAGGCCGTCTTTACAATGTCTTCCTTCCGAACCTTCAATTGGTGATAGCCCGATCGTAGGTCAATCTTGGAGAATACTTTTGCTCTACTTAGCTGATCAAATAGATCGTCTATACGGGGCAAAGGATACTAGTTCTTCACCGTTACTGCATTCAATGCTCTGTTGTCAATGCACATGCGCACTGTTCCGTCTTTCTTAGGCACAAAAAGAACGGGTGCTCCCCATAGTGACGCACTGGCACGAATAAATCCCTTCCCTAATAAGTCATCAATCTGTGTCTTCATCTCTACCAACTCCTTAGGTGCCAGACGATATACTCGAGATGAAATAGGCTCGGCTCCGGGAATAAGCTCAATAGAAAACTCAATATCTCGGTCAGGTGTTAGTCCTGGCAACTCCTCGGGAAATACATCCTCGAACTCGGTGGTAATAGGGTGCTGAGGGGTGTCATGCATCATCATATGAGTCCCCGATGCGGGTGTATCACAACTCTTTCCATCTTCTTTGGTGAACTCAAACTCTGCTGCATTCGGTGGTCTAAAGATAATACTGCTCCTATGGCAGTCTATGAGAGCGAAATGCTGGCTCAAGCAGTCCATTCCAAGTACCACATCAAATGTCGACATAGGGAATACAAGAAGTCGTGCCATCATCTCTCTTCTATTTATCACTACAGGACAACATCTACAAACACCACTAACAGGTACAACTCCTCCTCCAGTGAGGATTTTAATATTTTTAGCTAAGGATGTCATGGGAATGTTGTGTCTAGTGGCAAAACTAGTGGCTATGAATGAATGTGTGGCTCCAGTATCAAATAATGTAATAGCAGGAAAAGATGCAACTAAAACCATACCTGCTATAACTTCCGCCTCTGTCTCTATATCCTCAACAGCAAGTGAGAATACCTGCCCATAATTCTGTCTTGGGCCCTGAGCTCTGGCCTTGTTGTACTGTACGCCTTGGGGAGGCAATGGTAGACGAGGTGCTCCTCCTATGGGCCGTGGTGCTGGAAGAGCTGGGGCTGTGGGCCTTGGGTTCTGCCGAGCTTGTACTATCGCCTGTTGCTCCAGACAGTCCTTGAGCATGTGCTGATTGGATCCACATCTCAAGCATAATCCAAGGCGAGTCCTGCAGTCATTCTGGAGGTGTTTTTGTTTTCTGCAGTAATGGCAAATGGGCTTCTGATAAGGTTAGGGCCTCTGCTGGAACTGTCCTGTGGCCCTCCTAATAGGTCCACTCTGGGTGGCTCGGGCTGGTGTAACTGCTGGGGTATGGCGCCTCGTTGTCTACTGCTGTTCCTTGCGAAGAATCTCCTGAGCACGAGCTTGTTCCAAGACAGCTGAATGGGAGACTCGAGACTGGGTAGTCGTATAAGACTTGAGCTCTGGTACAAGCCCCTGGTGAAATCTCCTCGCCTTCTCTAACTCTGTCGGAATCAATCCCGTACCAAATCGACTCAGACGATTGAACTCCGAGTCATACTCATCAACTGTCATATTCCCTTGCTTCAGATGAAGGAACTGGTCATAGAGACCATCTCGAACATGAATAGGGAAGAATCTCTCATAAAATGCATCATAGAACTGCTTCCAGGTGATCCCAGTGCCTAATCGTCTCTCTTCCGCCTTCCACCAGTGGTGAGCATTGTCTTCTAACAGTAGGTCCATTGCTATCATCCAATCTCGTGCTGGCAACTGGGATGCCTTCAGTAGCTTTTCGGTACTAATAAGCCACTGTGACACCTCTAATGGCTTCTTCGTCCCTCTAAAGGCCTTGGGGTTCATATCTGTAAAATTCTTGACAAAGCCTTCATAGGGATGCAGAGCCGGTACTGGAGCTGGTACTGGAGGTGGTGGTGGAGGTCTAGCCATGGCTACTATCATTGTCTGTCTCATCAGCTCAGTCTGCTGCCACTGAGCCTGCATCATGGCATACATAAACTGAGTAGTAGGGCTCCCATCAGTCGGTGGTAGAGGCATCTGAGGTCCCGACTGTGGAGGAAACCGCTGGGGGAATGGTGGTGGTGGAGGCAGTGGTACATTCCCTTCTGGTGGCATGGTAGTAGTCTGCCCAGCCTGGCTGCCTGAGGGGCTGCGATCCCTGGGTACTCCGTCTTCGGTGTCGTAATAGGCTGCGACAGTCCTGACTGGTAGGGTGTCGCTGGAGTCATGGGAGGATTCTGTCCCGTCGAAGTAGTCTCCTCACCAGATGTGAGGGCCAAGGCAGAAGTGCGTCCGTTTCGTAGATTCATACTGATGGCACGAAGAAGATAAGTTGATATTAGGAAAGATTAGATATGAAGTAAATCGAATAATCAAGGAAGTTTCGAAAAGATTGGAAGTCAAGGGATAGTAGTAGTTCTGGATGAGATATTTCTATTCCTATATGCAGGTTTGTTGGGCACAGTCATGTAACCCAACAATATTATCGTTGACCTGCATGGGCTACCACAAAAACATGTAACGCCCCAGTCCCAAAATACGTAGGACAAAGTACGTGAACATACCAGCTGCACATATACGAAGAATACTCTAATATATGGAATCTCCGAATATGCACATAAGCTGTAAATAAAATAATCACAGGCCAGAATAACATATTTAATCTCATCACAGCTCAACACAGAAGATAATAAAGTCAAATGAATAAAGCAGAGTATCAAAAGATAGCCGGGTGAACATACTCACTCCAAACAGCTATGATAAATAGTCTCACAAGATTGGAGTCCAACCTCCGCAAAATAGAAAGAAAAGAGATGTAAAATAATGTCTACAACTGTCTCAAATATAGAATAGACTAGAAATCTGTAATGACTGCCTCGTCATCGATGTAAGATAGCTCCAACGCCGCTCCGTACTCCTGTAGAAAATCATCTAAACCTGAAGAGATAACCAGGTCCTCAGGTGACATAGCAAGATATAAGAAAACACCATGCCGTATAAACTGTGATAATATAATAAGAGAAAAAGGTATGCATGCAATCGGGTTCCTGACCATTCTACTATGAATATGCAGTTGAGATACAATCCTTCGATGCATGAGCCCTGGCTGTAAATGGGATCGGCATAGTTCCCATAAAGGGCACCAGGGGCCTACGTCCATAACGCTCTGGAAGCGCTAGAGGGCACCATGTGCAAGGGGCTACGTCCATAACGCTCTGGGAAACGTCAGAGGGCACCTGGAGCCTGCGTCTCCGGAGGAGCGCACAGGTAATCATGGAAGTGCAAAGAAGCCCATACGTCAGGTATTGTTCTCCCCACCCAATGCCTAGTATCATCATCTCCATGACTAATATGAACCTCTAGTAACTGCCAAGTCTTCTAACATGCAATACTATTGGCAGTTACTCCTATCCGTCGCACGCTCCATACGTATCGGTGGCCAGCTGACTACGCGGTAACGTGTCCTACATGTGACTCAGATCATATGATACAACAAGTTTCAAGGCCGTATGAGATATACCAATACCTCATCATCAATGGGTGGTCGCTAGACTAAGTCAATGGAAAAGAAATAAATAAGGTGAGGTAAACGACCGATAGAGTCGCTTGCACCCAAGTGTGACTTGGACGCACAGTTTAAATATCATGAAACAAAATGCTGTAAATAACAACTAAAAATAAGAATATAATAATCACAGAGTAAGGTGGCAAGGTATCTTGCCTGATGGTGTAAAGTGGCAAGCCCAAGAAATCACAATGTCAGCCAAGAAATGTCACAATCTCCAAACAACTCCGGACGCTGAAACAAACATCAAAAATGCACTCGACCTAAAAGATATACCTAGGAAACGCCTGTCCAAAAGTTAAATTCTGGAACAGGGGCAAAATCGTAATTTCGGGTCCAAACGATGTCCGTCGTTGGACCCGCTTTGCACCAAAATGCGTTCCAAGGTCTATGGTCTCTAAAGTCATCAAACTACATGTCTACAATTTCAGTTTGAGGAGAGGAACTCAACAGTATGTCCAGTTTTGGATTCCGATGAGCCGTACACAAAATTGCCCGTTTGAGTGGGTCGTAGGCCGGCCAAAAATGGGTTCCGATTCGACCTTCTCAGAATCGAACCAAACACGGCACACAGGACCATAATTTTGATCCGAACCTGTTGGCACAAGTTTCATCTCGATTCGACGATTGTACACGAAGTTATGGGCAAGTTTGCAAAACACCGATACGGGGTATCTCGACGGATACTTGTTGATTTCGTCGCGCACGCACGACGAAACTGAGTTCCATCAGTTCCCACACGTCGGTAACGTCCATACGCGCCTTTCGATGCGTATAGCGCACGACCACGTCGCCCGGTTTGTCGGGGCGTACGTCGTATCGGACAATTTCCATATGTTTTTATGATTTAGAAACCAGTTTTTTTGACAACTTCACTTGCAGATTTTTTCCTACATATTAACCGAAACTTCGATCCACAAGTTGCGTTCTACTCTTGGTTATATTGTTAACAACTGTTTTCAATTGGTGGGTTGAAATCCTCAGTATTTGATTCAAAAATCGGCTTCCAAGTCGGGGGTTTGGACTGCCCTAAAACTATTCTATTCCGACAGTTTTTCGGGAATTTCAATTCAGTCTCCTGAGAAATTTGGTCGAGTACTCTCCAATCCAGTTGGAGGACTCCTAGATGGTTATATTGGTTATCCCTAGGAAGTTACGGTACTAGAATCGGCTAAGCACGGAGGGAAAAATACTGGGTTGAAGATAGTACCTTGCGGTGTGATCGATAACAGGACTTCCTCTGTTTTCTCGCGAACGCGACTCCGACGATGTCTCCGGTTGACGACGGTGGTTCACCGGCGGCTAGGGTATGCGCGGGGAGGTCGGCGGCCTTGGGGTCGAGAGGTATTTGCTTACGAGAGGGGGTTAGGGTTCGACTTTGATGAGCGGTTGCAATATATACTGCCGCCTCTCTCTTATTCCGAATAGGAATAAGGTTAAGGGGGGCTCGGGTTCAAAGCAACAGTAGTTGCTTTGGGTTGGACGTTAAGGTGCGGGGTCGGGTTCAAAGCAACAGCAGTTGCTTTGCTGGATTGGTATTATGGGGGGGTCGGCCCCACCGCAGCTTGCTGCTGCTGTTGGTGGGTTTCGGCCACCATTTAATTTTTTTTTTTACAATATATATATATATATATATATATATATATATATATATATATATATATATATATATATATATATATATATGTATATATATATATAAATATATACACATACACATGCAAATGAATACAATCACAAAGAAAATCCTATAAGTTGTAAATAGGTAACAAAATGTTTATAATAATCATAGACTATAATTAAAAATAGTCAAGCACACTATCATCTATATTATATATATATATATTTATAAATACACACATATATACTAATTACCTCTTTAAACTCTAATTAATATAGCAAAATAATTTTAAATCACTAAATTAGTTAGAAAATATTTGGGGGTTTACAGTGGAAGGGATCACGTAAGAAGTGACCGAAATTAATGCAGCATTGTGATCCGGCGGTTGAGTTTGTGCATTGAAAGTAGTAGGAGCCTGATCATTAATTAAGCCTCCAGCTAATGGAGCTTGTAGAGAACCTTCCCCAACTGCCATTGTGGTCGGGTCCCCTCCCGTAGTAGAATCACGTATACGCCGCTGAGGGGGCTCCTTCATTGGCTGCTTGTCCTTCTGGAATGCTTTGCATGAGGTTCGAGCATGGCCTTGGTGCTTGCAAAAAGTACAGCACATAGGGGAAGATTCGTATTCAACTTTTTGTGAGATTCTTCTCCCATTGGAGAGGTGGATGGCAATTAGTGGAGGGGAAGTCTTGCTGGCATCGATTTCAACGAGTATGCGAGCCACACTGGGGCGTGTCAAATCTTCTGTGGCACGATCAAGGCTCAGGGGGTTAGCAATACCCATGGCCAAAGAATACAACGCATTTTTGTTGAAAAACTGTATGGGCAGTCCAGGGAGAGATACCCAGACAGGTGCCAGAAGGGATTCCTCCGAGGGAGAGAAGTCTTTGTGCCACTTGAATAGTCTCATAGGGGCCCGAGAGATGAACCATAGATCTTTTGATCTAAGACGAAGGAAGTCCGCCTCCTCCTGAGGCCGAATAAGGATGTGCTTAGGCTCAATAGATCCAACTTGAACAAGGCCAGCAAACTTAAAGTTGAGGAAAGCCTTCCGAATCACGTCAATGGAAGGACGTGAGTGGGAGAACTTTCTAATGAGAGCAAAGCGGAACGGATCCGCTAAGATGGTTTCCTCTTCTTCAGAGAAGGAGATAACCAGGATCCCTCGTGAAAAGGAAGGAGCTCGGATCTGAATAGTGGGGGTCGAACTAGGTTGAACCCCCGCAACCGCCTCGGCGAACGTCTTAGCCAAGATAATAGGAGGGATGCCGATGGATCGAGTGTCTCCGGCCCGGCCAAAGGCCAAGCCGGAGTCGTGGGCAAGGAAGGACGCGGCTAGGGTTTAGGCGATCACGAAAACGGAGCTCATCATATATATATTTATATATATATATATATATATATATATATATATATATATATATATATATATATATATTATTAATTTTTTTTTTTAAGTCTAAGTGTCTAAACGACACAACATCTCAAACATCTAATAATACAAACTCAGAAGTCAATACAAATATCAAGAACTAAGATAAAACCTAGCTAATCTAGTCTAAGCAGTAGGGATAACGTCCTCAACTAGAACTGGATCCTTCTGTGGGTCCAACTCACGGGTGTCGTCTAGATGGGCTCCATAATAGGTTGGGCAGAAGTAAAATATATATATATATATATATATATATATATATATATATATATATATATTTTACACACACACTTCTATATATATATAGAAGTAAAATATATATATATATATATATATATATATATATATATATATATATATATATATATATATATATATATATAGAAGTGTGTGTGTAAAATATATATATATATATATATATATATATATATATATATATATATATATATATATATATATATATATATATATATATATATAGAAGTGTGTGTGTATATATATAATTTTTTATAAATATTTTAAATATTATATATATATATATATATATATATATATATATATATATATATATTTTAAAATATATATATATATATATATATATATATATATATATATATATATATATATAAATATATATAAATAAATATATATAAAAATAAAATATATATATATATATATATATATATATATATATATATATATATATATATATATATATATATATATATATATATATATATTTAAGTGAGTGTGTATATAAGTGTGATATATATATATATATATATATATTTATATATATATATATATATATATATATATATATATTATATATATATATATAGATATATATATATATATATATATATATATATATATATCCATAAACACACTCACAAATCTCTAACACGCACACACAACTATATAAATAAACACCCACACTCACAATAATATATACATACTCACTCATACATACATATATATAACACTCCAAAACATCCCGAAACCAATCCAAATATCCAAACCCTCGAAATTCTACCCTTTAGGGCCTAGACACGTACCCCACATAAGCAATCCAACTCGCGCACGTGTGCAAAAATGAGAAACGAGGCCCGAATGGCCAAATGGCCATTGTGGCGACTCCGGGATTTCCGATTCGCGATATCGTGCGATACGGGCACCAAACCTATCCGGATTCGATCCAAATTCTACCCATGAGTCCTATATAATGATTAGAACCTATTATAAGTGCTAAATTACCGATTCTAGTGTCGGAGCAAAAAGTTACCCGTGTGTTGGAACCCGAAAATCCTCAAAAAAACCCATTTTTATAATTTCTCGTGAAACGACCCCACGTATCCAAATATTGACATGTACCTAGCCTCATCTCACCCAAACTAACCTAATTAAGTCTAATTAGGCTAGGGGAAACAAACAAACATGTCAATTTAGGTTTTTCCCCAAAATTGGCCAAAACCAAGGCCGATAGTCCCAAATTGAGTCCAATGGGTTCCAAACCTCTTCTAATGGGTTATACTATACCTCGAGCATCCTCTAAACTTCAAATGACACTAATTAGACATAATTACAAAGGTTAGAGTGAGGGTTTATCTCTTGGGAGTTGGAATCTTAAGGAAAAGCCCCAAATTTACTTATTTTTAAGTCAAAGCACAAGATCTATGCTCACACCACCACCAAGCTAGATCTACCTAGATCAAAACCACAAATGAGAGATAAACAAGAGTTAGCACCAAGATTAGAGAGAGATCTAGAAAATAAAAGAGATTTTGAAGAGATTTGACTTACTTGAAGCTTGAAATCAAGAGGAAAAAAAGGGTTTAGTATATAGAGGGAAAAGAAGGAGAGAGAGTGTTTTCTTACAAATGAGAGCAATGGGGGAATCCAAATCTGGTCTGCCACATATAGAAGGGATGGGGGCATTTGGCACATGAGAAAAATGCCCTCCAAGTCAAAGAAAAGAAGGGTTTTGAGTTGGGGTCAAAATGGTAACTTGAAATTTCTAAATTCCAAGTTCTAAATCTAATTCTAAACTATAATCTCACTAAAATCAAATAGGATTAGTCAAAATAAATATCTGGGTTTGGTCATGATAAGTTGATCGGGTCATATTGGGTCCAAAACTGACCCGGGTCACTAACATTGTCTCGCCCCAGAACCAGAATACTGGCAAGTTGGAACGGACAAGGCCAGCTACGTAATACCAAAGTATGCCAGTACTCTGAAATCACGTATAAGCTGTCAAGACATGGGGGTTCACTACAAGAAAACATGGTTTCTGTTACATGTAAAGTTGTCACAGAAATTATGAAAGTCGTCACAACACATCTTCTGTGACGAGTACAGTGACGACTTATTTTCGTAGCCTATACCGCCGTAGCTAAAAGTATAGGTGACGACCAAAAGTTGTTGTCACAGAAAGTTCTCTACTGTGACAAGAATATGTTGTCAGTGATAGTAAACATGCCGTGACAACAAAATTCATCACTAAAAATATTATAAGTGGCGCACAATATTGTCACAAAATAGCTTTTTGTTGTAACTAAAAATAATATTTTTTTTTGACAAAAATAAAAATTATTTTCGTGACGACATTTGCTATCACAAAGCAACTTTAGTAACACTTTTATTATTGTCACAATAAACGTATATGTTTAGTGACAAGTACATGTCATCATTGTAAACACTTTCAGTAACACATTTATTATTGTCACCATAGTGTACACTTTATATGTTTGATGGAAATCAATTGTCACGAGTATTTTTTTTTGTCATTGTCATTATACATTAAAAACACAAGAACACAATGTAATATCACACAATTCTTGTAGAAGAGGGTATGCATGATTGTGCTCATCTTCCAAGAACACCCCATTGACTTTCCAATGTAAACCAAAACTAACCTTCACAAATTCTAAAAAGCCTTTATATAGGCGACTAACTCTAAAGTAATTATAGACGACAATAACATGAAAAGCAATTATAACAATTCTCAAAAAGTAATTATATTGCTCCACAAAATTCAGTACATATAACATGAAGAGAAGTAATATTGGTACTTATAAAATAAAGAGTATCCAAAGTAGCTGGTACATAAAACCTAGAGTAATCAATAAATATAAACTGATGATCAATTGCATATGCAGCTCCTGTCTTGGTGATGATCAATCTTTAATGACCTGTATAAATTAATAAAGAGATTGTTTAGAATATTACTTAAGCATATATGTATAAGAAAAACATTGTCAAGAATTTCTACAATAGAAGCAATGAGACTGAAATTAACCTAAAGAGACTGAAATTAACATCATGTATAGAACCCCAACCTTCGAAGACAACCTGACATCCAATTTCCAGGTGATATTCAGTCCTAATTAGGACTGAAACAAATCAGTCTCAGTTATGGTTGATGCAGTATGTCCTGAACAGGGCATAAAAGCAGTCCTTTACTACTACATCTTCCTGCAAATTAGAACTCATGCTTCACTGTCCAGATTACCATTCTCTAATAGCACCCTGGTTTCAGTAATGAAGTATGGTTGAATGAATAGATCTCCAACTGAACTCAATCAGTTAAAAACTGAAGTTAAAATAAGGACAAATACTCCCTACTAAAACCTCTACCTGAAATCCACCTATAGCTTAAAAGTATCAGACCACACTATTAGCTCTGGATTACCAAGACTGTCTCGACTTGAAACAAGTATCATAGAAGCCTCTTATAACATGTAACCACAGGTAACAGTTTAAGGAGGGAAGAGTATTGATTGATACGAGAATTTTCTAACAATTCAAGACAAAATCTAAAAAAAATCTGTAGATTACAAGCTTAACACAAGGAATAAACTCCCCTCATGTACTGTAAAGCAAAGTAAATATAACTATTATAACTTCCAAATGCAACCTTACGGGTACACTCAGAACATGAAGAACCCGGTATCCAGTCTACTACTTGCCAAGGAAAACTCAGGTCACTCACTATTCGACTCATGAACCAAACTAATCTTGCTGATTTCTAAATTAGCTTGTGAGTTGAAGACGTTTGAGTTTAGGCTTGAAGAAAGAAGAATTTAAGAATCACAAAAGTATGGGAATCTTATGGTTTTGATTGTTCGAGTATGAAGTGATGGGTTATTGGTTATACCTTGATATCAAAATGAGTTGGATTACTTTTAGCATTGTCCACTTTAGTAGGTTGGCGAGTCAACCGAAGGGCACCATGCCGACAATTTAGAACACTGTCAATAAAATTGCTACATATAATGTGAGTTATAGGAACCCCTTCGGCTATCTGGAACATGTAACACTAATCTTGCTGGATATGTGTTTTATTTTCTAAAGTATAGTTTTATCCTAATTCCACATCATTAGTCTCTCTCTTTGTGTGGGATGAGGATTAGAGAGGATAGTTTCATTATTTTTGAATGCAACTGTGATGATATAGTAAGCCCATTAGGGGGTGTTTTCTTCAAGACCTTGGTTATGGGGTTTATCTACTACGTTGTTTGAGCATCGAGGCATATTTCACAATTGACCTGTGATAAAAATATAACTGGTCAGGTATGCCTGCATACTTCTGAAACTAAATCTGATTTTGTACCTTATCTAAAAATTTGGGATTAGGTACCAATTTAAGATGGAAAATTAATTCAATTATGGGAATGGGGGAAATGAGAGTCCAATTCCAAATCTGTTTGTAGGTGAAAAAGCTGATGTTGGAACTTGCAAAGTGACAAAAATTCATGACTTGGATTTTTCAGAACCACTTCCTAAGTTAACCCACAACCTCCCAGTTTAAGTCTCATATCCTGTAACCAATGCTAATATATCGGTATATTAAATGAATACATCACATTTAGTGTTGTGCACCACTGTTCCCTAAATTACAATATTGCTTGCACCACATGTTTCTTAAGAAAAGGGTGTTTCTTGGAAATTCTTGAATCTACCAAGTGAATTCTATAAACTATCTTACCCTACTTGGACATACTAGCAAATTAGATATCATTACTTATGCATACTGGGAATCATCGATGTTAAAGCTGGTATTATAATCTTCCCTAGTTAAGGTTCTTCTACCTACACTTAAACAGTATCTATCTGATTTTTTTGTCAATAGATTTTTACATTAGTCAGATAGAAAACATGCATAATAAACTCCGTAATCAATGGTGCTTCTACCTATGCCTAACTGAACCATTTTGATTTTCTCTTACCTCTATATGTCACCATAAGTTTATATCCCCATGCATAACAACAGACATTTCTTCCAGGCAATAAGGGCCGAGAATATGTTTTAAGACGTATTCTTCGAAGAGCTGTTCGGTATGGCAGGGAATTCTTAAATGCGGAGAAAGGTTTTTTTAGTGGGTAAGTTAATATGCTTTTCCTAATTGCTTATTAACATTTGGTAACCAGTAATTATTTGTCTCAATTACTTTCCAGTAGATATATGCAGTCATGTTACGCTTATACAGTCTGGTTCAGGTAACTTGATATTATCAAGGTGGCTATGTCTAGAAACTTTGAAGTCTGGTTGGGTGAGAGCATGACACCTGTGTAACCATATCATGTTTGTCAAGAGGTTTAGTTTATTTGAGATCCGAGGTCTACAGATAAATATAGTGTCAACAATGCTATTGAGTAGAGAAGAGTTCTAGATGTGTATGAATGACAAGCAAAAGGCAATATAAAAGATCAAAACTGCAAGTCAATTTTAAAACAACAATTGTATAGTGCTAAAGATGTAGCAAGAATATTAATGAATAAAAATATGTCTTTTAAAAAGTTATACATTACAGTAAATACCTAAAATGCAGATGCTGCTTGTGGAAATGTATGCCAGAGTTTAAGATACTTCCCCTCAGCTCTGTTAGAACTAGCCTCTGATGCACCTGATGAGATGTTCATACTTCATCAACAACCTGATGATTCCCCTTCAAGTTGAAAGAATAGCCTTCTATTCGAAAGGCATTGTTCTGAATTAATTGCAGCGGTTTGTAATCAATCTGAAGCTGTTAAAATTTTTTGATCCTGCAGGTTCATGTTCTGTCATGTTCAGGATATGCCACACTAGGAGACACCCAAGAACCTAGGAGGTGTTACACAGGTTGCGAGTTCCCTGTATCAACCAGGAAACCAGGACAACAAGGGATGTGTTGGCAGATTTAGGTAAGCCTAAAACCCAAATCCTGGAAGCACAATTGGTGTCCAGAATATAAAGGGCAGGTTGACAGTAGCAGGGACACACCAACATGTGGGAGTAGGTTGTCAGCCTGCTGGTTCATGGGCTGCTTGTTCTATATCTGAAGCTGTATATGGAGCGCTGGATCAGCCTGTAAATAGTCTGGAGGCTTCTCCCTTGTTGAATTTGAAGAAGGTATTAGAATGTGGTCCATCAAGAACATCTTTGAATAGGACAGCATCACTCTTTCTTTCAAATAAACTGAGAAGATTGAACTACGGTTTGGAATATGGTGCCTTGGAAGTGAAGCACCATCTTGACAGGGTCTTGTTCTCTAATGTCGTTACTACTGTAATGATATTTTATGCTGCTGATGATGTTAAAGGAAGACACCTGAGTCCATGGGTTTCTCATTTTCATTTGAACCAGGAGCTGTTGAGAAGGAAAAGATTAACTCTACAATCTATCATAGCTAAGCTTGGTGTAAACTATAACTCCTTTAGAGAAATGTCGGACCCAGGACTTCCAAAGCTACATATTATTGTTAGAAAAGGGTATGTATCTCAGATTTTAGACATACCTTGCTACACTTTTATCTTTGACTGTGCGATTCTTTTCAATGCTTACAAACACTATATTGGACTTTTCCTTATCTATTCTCCTTCCTGGCTAAGTTGCTATCCTATCTCTTTTTCAGCTTGCCACATGCAATTTATTGCCATATACTTGTGTCCTGTTTTCAAACAGTAGCTATATTTTCTGATTTAGAATATCCACAAGATCTTTATGTTCTTACTTCATAGATATTCCTTGGGCGTGGGGTATGGCTAAAATGTTCTCTTGTAGATCGTAGAGGAGACGTTTGATTCATAGGAGGATGCTGTGCTTGTGATAAATATTGAAAACAAATGTTGAACTTCAAGAGTTTGTAGTCTGACATATGTATGACTGAGAAAATGTGAGCTAGCATCTCATTGTTCTGGTAAGGGTTGCTAGCGTTGTTGAATGGGAGATGAATTGGGGACATAAATTGATAAGTAACTAGTAGAAGGTATGGCATACGACTCCATCCTAGATAACTTGTGAGAGGATTTATTGTTTGTTGTTGTTTATAGGTCTGCTATTTTTTTTTCTTTTGTTGAGAATAAAATGGTGGGAATAACAAGCGACACAAGATAGCAACTTGTATATAAGAGAGAGAGGCACGATCTGCCAGCAATTAGTGAGCTTGCTGCAGCTAGAATTCATTAATACAAGTTTAAGACAATTGTCCTGTTGTCACCAATATGCGTTGATATACATGTGCATCAGTAATAGGGAAAGTCATTCAAGTTGCTTCAGGAGAGGGCTATCTGACCTCATTTTTCCCTTCTCTCCCTTTACTTGCGCATACCTATATGGGTACCAGTGGTGTGAGAATGCACTCCTGAAGGGTACAGTAAATCAAGGCTTGTGCACATATGTGGGTGTGTTATAGAGTATCTGTGAGTGGGTAGTGCCAGGGCAATTTGGAATCTGTTGTATAACCACTTATAAGGATAAAGAGGGTATGGTAATTAGAAGGCTAACAGTATAATACGGTTAAACAAAAAGTCTTAGATACCTAGAAGAATGAATGAATGATAAACACAGACAAGAATAGAAAAGAAGATGAGTACAAATCAATGTCCAGGCCATATGTTCAGTTTCCTTCGAATCCTAATTGTGCTGTCATTTGGATACATTATTTTGTTCCCTTAGATAATGCTTAGTTGAATACCTATTATGGTCAGTTCGAATGGGTCCCTGCTATTTGGTTGTGCTGCCCTTTGGGGCATTGGGTCCAATTAATATCTAAGCATGTAGTTCAGTCTCGATTTGGGGTAATTCCAGATATCCCCCACCTCTCTGATATTGAATTTCAATCCACATTACTCATATTTAATGTTCAACCATTATCATTGTCCAGTCTTGAGCTTACCTTCACAAAGTCTAGTCCCTCCTTAGTTTTGGATGTTCAGTCATTCATTCATTTCATCTGTCCACCCATTGAACTGCCCTGCATATCCTTGTCTGTTTAGTCCATGCCTCAAATTTGGAAATCCTAAACCAATGTCCAGGCATGTCCTTATCCATTCATTAGTTCAATCCATGGGTCATGCCTATATGTCCAATGATTTGGTCAGCCCATTACTAATGTGTTTCAGTCCTTAGAGGCATATAGCCTTAGTCTATGGATAAGGGTTTAGTAATTCATATCCAGTCGTGTGTTTTGATGTTAAGACCATATCCTTAAGTTAACTCAAATCCTTGCCTTCAGTCCTGTCCCGTATCCATTAGTATTATTGGTATGTAATTGTATTAGCTACCTACATATCAGTCCATAATGATTCCTACTGTCTAAATGATTGGTTCCTGTTAATGTTAAGCCTACCCTGGGTCCTTGGTAATGTATCAGATCCTCTGAGACTACTTTCAGTCCACCTGCAACAGCAGGACAGGGAGTGGGCAGAGTAATATAGAGTATTTGGGAACCATTTTGAGTGTGGTGTCCCATTGAGAGTGTATGATGTTGGTTTGGAAAGGAAAGCATGTAATTGATAGGAACTTATAAGAATAGTCCTTTGTAGAAGGGATATTTGTATGTATAGGGATTTATAGGCTTGGGTGATTTGGACTGAGTAAGGGGTATACAGGGCATGTCCTGCCTTGGGAGACCAGCAGTGTACATCCTATGGCAGGATGTTATACTAGAGTATCAGAGTATACAGGGAGTTAGGGAAGTAACTGTCATTAGTGAGAGCCTAAGGTGAGCTCATGTGTGTAGTGTGTTGCCTTGATTGTGTGTGAGTGATTCAGATCACAATTGCATTCTGAATGCTTGCAAAAATGTGTGTGAAATGTGCTTATTTGCCATAACATTTACATCTAGCAAGTTTAGCACAAGTTAAATATACTTGTCTATTTTTTTTTTATTTGCATAAGATATCATATGAATAAAGCAAAACCCATCTGTTTGAGAAGACAAAAGAATGTTAGAGAAGAAAAAAATCCATATAAATAAGAAGTCAATTTTCAGTTTAACCCAAAAATCGGAGAGTACTAGGATTGGTCGAAGGTTGTTCTCTAAATGACAAACTAAATGTCCAATTTCAAAACCAAAATCTATGCATCAGTCGAATTGATATCAAAAATTCAAAATTTTCACCCTTATGAGCATATACTCAGTCTACTTAAAAAATCCATATAAATAAGAAGTCAATTTTCAGTTTAATAACCTTTTTTGTTTTTACTCATATAATTTTTACGACATATAAAAGCCATGAATACAATGCTTTATACATAGGTAGAAGCTAACTCACAGTTTCGCATTGCAAAGCGCTCTTCAAAAGAGACAAATGCCTAATAGACATTCAAATCAAAACCACAGATATGTTTACAAGATTTTCAATGCATCACACGAGTGAATGTACAACAGCATATGAAGACCCTGTCATTTGTAGATAAATGCCATAAGCTTAGTACTTATCAGCCAGTGTTCAAACTCAAACCACTAGACATTTAAAGTACATTAGCCTTTGCATGCAGTTATGGAAAAAACAATCGCAAAAATCACACTTCTTGTGTCTAACAATTGGTTTGAAAACAAATATGTTACCATTTGCAGCCTCTACCTCAAAATCCGACTTGGTGTTCTACCCTCCAGTCTTGCCTACTTAGCGTAACTTGGTCGTTGTGTCATTATTATGCTTCTGCTCTTGTTCTTATAACAATATCAACCCACCCTCCACTATCAGTGTGCCTGCACCTTGTGCCCCTGTTGTTTGGCCCTAGGATGTGCACCTAAAAAAATAACAAATCAGGAAATGCATGCCCTAAAAAATGATCAGCTAAACGAAGAAAGTAAATTTCGATTCAAAATTCCAAGCTTCGCCTAAATTGTTTCAAAAAACAACCTTGGGAACTTGAAGATCAGATGTGACGTTGAAGGTCAGATGAACTATGCTATTAAGGTTCCAAACCCTAAATTTGATTCTAATTTCTCTCACAAAAACACGATTTTGCATGGAAAACCGCCAAAATTAACATTAGTTTGTCTCACAATCAAATAACAAGAACATACCAAATCAAACAAATCCTATTAATCTCAAAAATAATTTAATGAAGAATTAATTACTTACGATACGATCAATATGAACGTCAGATTCCGCTAGGCAGTCGACCGGGACGGGACCCGAGAACCGCTTCCGCGTCAAGGAGACGACCCGAAGGTGCCGTAGCCCGCACAGGGCGTGGAGGCCGCCGGAGAGGGCATTGCTGCCCAATATGAGGTTGGAGAGGTCGGGGGGGGGGGGGGGGGGGGGGGTTGGGGGAGCAGACCTGTAAGCCGGATCCCATGGGAAGGAAGAATTTTTTTAAGAAGAAGGTTGAGAAGGATATGAGATTTTTAGAGAGGCTTTGAGAAAAGGGCGCGGTTTTTTACTAAAATTCGGGAGCAAATTTTTTACTTAATTTGGGAGCCAAATTTTTATCAAATTTTGATGTTAATTAACAGTTTTAATCCGATTTTGATGTTAAACAACATTTTTTGTTACAAAAAATAAATATCTTTTTTGTGACTAAAACTTTTGTGTGACAAACAATTATTTGGTAACTAAAAGAAACTTTTAAGTGACAAGAATAAAATTTTAATCTTGTGGCTAATACTTTTATGTGACAATAATGTTTTCTTGTAACTATAAAAAATCCTTTAAGTGACAAGTATTTTTACTTATCACACATAAGTTGTATTTGACATAAGTCTAAAATTTAAATTTTATTTCAGTGACAACATTGAGTGACGACCAATAAAAACATGGTCACTAAATGATTTAATTGTGTGACGAAAAAAACAGTTGTTACAGAATCAAATTATGAGTGACAACAAAAATTATTTATCACAAAAATATCCCTTTTAGTGACAAGTTTGACACTTGTCACAAATTACTTGTCACGGAAACCCATATTTCTTGTAGTGGTTACTTCTACAAGCCAACAGTCGATCCTAGGTCAAGCAATCCTAGGTATCTCAATCACAGGCAATTATACAAAGTACGAGAAGTATGATCATCAAACATATAATAATAAAGCGTCCCAAACCATATATACATGGATGATCATGTAACTAGTAATACAAAATAGAGAACTAGCAAGAGTAATAGTCATACATGATAAGCTCTAGCTATAGTCTAGAATATGCACATCATGTTTTGGCCCGTAGGCTAAATGTCAAGAACCAAAACACGAGCTAAACACATGCTCGGAGGCTAAAGGCCACAAAAGAATAATGTACATATCAAGTGGGAGAATGAAACAAGAAACCCACTCAGGTCCTCTGGTGCTCCGGGTAGTCACCGTCGAGTAGATGGTACGGAAGATCCTTTGGGCTCCTCTATCAGATCTGGCCAAACAAAATCAGTGGGGTCAGACCCCAAATAGCAAGTACCACAAAGGAAGCCAAATTTATGAACTAAAATTAGCAATAACTAACATATCAACGGTTAGAAATACAAATAAGTATATGTGGATCGAGACTCGTGCACTACCAATACACTTATCCCAAGAATAGAAAAGACAATAAGTAAAGCATCATGTGACGTAAAGTAATTAACATGTGACATAATATACAGTGTAGTCATGTTAGGTAAACGAAAGCTTGAGAATATGTAAAATCAATTGATCATGTAAGCATGTGAGCTAGCCGGGTCATGAGAGCATGTTGACTTAGCATAGGGATCACGTAAAGCTTGTGAGATAGCTGAACATGTGACCATGTGAGAACTATATAAAACGACAATGATAGGATGACTTAGGAACTATTCCAGAAATCATGTTACAACCCGTAAACCAAACAAGGACCGTGGTTGTAACCCTTCTCCTGAACAGAACTTAGCCTCCGATCATTCATCGACAGAAGTAAAGCATAAACAATAATGTACTAAAATAAACATACGGACACTGCCGAGACAAAACTAGACTAGACTGACTCCATCCATCAATCATGGCCAAGCAATGAGTATGACTTGATACGTTAACTAACTAGGGTTATCACAAGCTAGTTACTAACAAGATGTAATGAGATATTCCTACAGTCGCAAGCCCAATAGACTATCCAGGTTATCCAGTTACAAGTTGAAAGAGTTGTATTAGAGGACTTGGGGGTGCAATACATGACAGCGTGCTGGAAATGCATCCTACTCGTCGGCTAGCTACAAGTGTAATTTAAGTGCCCAAATAACGGGATCGCCTGTGATTGTGAAATCTCTCTATATGAACTACTTGATCAATTTAGTCATTAACCTAGTCAGATTCAGAATGAATCCCTGACCGTGGTAATCAGGAATCTATGTACTAGACATGATACAAGATGAGACATGTAGCTTCTTCATGCATACACAATGAATTCAACCATGGTGTCCAAAACAGTTACATTAGCAAAGGGAAATAGCCGTCGCAACAGCATCTTGATTAAGCATGTCATGTTAGGTTTACTTGTCATGTAAAGAGTACTTGTCAGGAGTGCACCTCTACGACCCACTATCATGTAAGCAAGGAAAGACATGTAAGCAAGGAAATACATGTTCAAGAGTGCACCACGATAGGTCACTATCATGTAAGCAAAGAAAGACTTGTAACATGAGTGCACCACAATGGGTCACTATCTAGAATAAGCAGAGAAGAGATGTGTAGCATGAGTGCACCATAACGGGCCACTATCTAGACTAAGTAAAGAAGACACATATAGCATGAGTGCTCCACGATGGGCCACTATCTAGATATAAGCAAAAATGACAATTAAGATCGCATGTAGAAAGAATTAGATAAAAGACGTATCATGGCATGGGAGAAGGAATAAATAAAAAGTACTACATGACATAAAACAATAATTGAATCTGTGCTAGTGTTAAGAATATAAAGGGGTACAATTATTCTCTAACTGTACAAAATCATCTAATCAGGATAAGAATTTATTACAGTCGAAGGAAACCTCAAAAACGTCAAGTACAGAAAACATGCCAAAAGATCAAAACTATGATTGAAATTATCAATCGCATATGAACTCCAATTAAAGTGAAATAAGAAGATTCTTGAAGCCAAGACAAAGATCTACAACTTTCATGTTTTGAGTTTTTCAAGATTCTATCTACAAAACAGCTTAAACAAGCAAAAACAACAATTTAAGGAAATCTGTGCACGGGCGCACTGCGTGCGTGGACAAAAATGCCCACGACGCAAGGTGCGCGCATGCACGGTGCGTGGACGGCACACTACGCAAAATGCACTATGCATGTGGGCAAAACTGCCCACGGCGCAAGGTGCGCGCAAGCACGGCGTGCTGATGTGCGACAGAAAAATATACGGGCGCACGACGCACAAGTTGCACAGCGCGTGCAGGCAAAAATGCCCACGGCGCAAGGCGTGCAGGCAAAAATGCCCACGGTGCAAGGCGCCCACAAGCACGGTGTGCGGGTGCATGGCAGAAAATTGTGCGGGCACGTGGCGCGTAAGTTGCTCAGTGCGCACAGGAAAAAGTGCCCACGGCGCACGTTGAGCGCAAGCACGGCGCGCGGACACGCGGTAGAAAAATGCGCGGGCGTGCAACACGCAAGTTGGGCTGCACGGGCAGGCATAAGTACCAATGGCGCACGTTGCGTGCAAGCACGGCATGCGGCGCACGGCAGCAAAATCACTGCGCACGATACTGTTCATCATCCCGATAACACCAAATAGTGTGGGGAACCCATGAACACGAAAATGGCATAACTTCCTCATATGAAGTCGAAATCCAGCGGTTCAAAAGCCAAAATTGGGTAGAATAAAATTCCCCACAACATGGAACCATCAGATTTCGAAAATATAAAACTTTAAGAGATCAAAACCAAGAAGAACAAGAAAATCTTAAAACTTAGATCTACAAAAATATAACCATCAAAACCAAAAACTCCAAGTTCTAAAGAGGCTTAGAATCATGAAAGAAAGAGAATAGAACAAACAAAAATAACATTGTTCAAGATTTGGCAGGATGTACTTGCCTAGGTTTTGGAGGAGGAGCAAATGGAGAAGGAGTAAATGAAATGAATGGAGAAGAGAGAGAGAGAGAGAAGTTGGTTTTTATACAAAACCCTTCTCATCTCAACCCAACCTAACCCAACTCATGCCATGTTGAACCAAACCAAAATAAACCAAGTACAAGATTAAACCAAGGCAAGGCTAAGAAAGATAAGTCAAAATACGGGTCACCTGACATATGTCAAAAATCTGTATACGTACACCGAAAATATGTATAACGAAAAATGGGAGTGACAGGTATGCCGTCGGTATACACTGGTATACTGGCGGTATGCCGGTCAAGAAAAAAATCTATAAGTTGGAAAAAATTTAAAGCGTTCCAAAAATCAAGAAAAAACAAAATACAGTACAAAAATATATATATCCATAAATAAATACCGACAAAGTGAGACAAGTCTCATAACTCTCCTATCCTTAGAAAAATTTCATCCTCGGAATTTCCTAAAGCTAGTCGAACGTGATAACCAAAACAAAAGCTCAAGAAAATACAACTATCTCAATCAAACAAGGTATGGCATATCAGTAAATGAAGGCAACAATAATATAAATAAATGCGTAAGCAATAAATGAAGGCAATAGTAATATAAATAAATGCGTAAGCAATAACACAACCACAATCAAAAAGGGCTGGATGCATACGAATAAATATGTCTCCTGAGCCAGTTGAGTAGGGACCAACATCCTCCCTGGCCTACGTTGACTCCAAAAATAGATAAAGGTCAAGTCTTAAAGTAAATTGGTACCAATGACTTAGTCCAAGACATGACCCTACCAATGACGTATCTTTATGATCGAGACATGTGATAGATATCATGTATCTCAAGATACGAAGACAGAAGAGTGGGATGAGAAACTCGCATTCACTCATCGAATAAGTCAAGCTGACCATTGTACTCCATATATAGATAGAATACCAAGTCGTCGACAAGAACCCAAGATATACTGCCACTATTTGGCCTGCTGTTGAAAGATAGATCAAAAGGTCATAACTGAAAGAAGACCATAAAGATGGTACCTGAGACTCCCAAGGTAATATCATCATGCTAATACTACAGCTGCTCCTGGTACTGTACTTTAAATTGTGCTCTGAGCTGCCTGACCCTCTGAGCTCGTGATGGCGGTGGATATTATGCCAATGGTTGAACATCCAGTATTGGCCCCAACTGTTCGTCCACTATTGGAGGTAATGACTGAGGTGACTGAAAGGACTGCAGTGGTACATCTAGTGTAGCTGGTCGTCTTTAACATGTCGGATCGGGGCAAGTACTAACTGAATGATCCTCTGCTCCTCAGGGGAAGCATCGTTTATTGGCCGTCCAACAAAATGATCTGTGATGCCCCAACTTCCTATAATTAGTGCATCCTACTTATTCTTCCTGATACTGCAACTGGTTCCTCTGCCTCTGAGCTTGGGTTTGTTCATACTACTAAGGTCCCTGCTACTGGAATATATTGGACTACATCGGTAAAGGCCAATGAGCCTGCTGCTGCTGAACCGGTGCTGGTGCTGCTGGTTAGAAGGCTGAAAGGATGACGATTCAGCCGGACTCCTCCAGGGACAAAATTCGATCATGTGGTCTGGTGATCGGCACGCTAAACATAGAAGGTTAGCCCTCCGACAAGTAAGATGAGTGTGTCCTCTCCTTCCACAGAAGGAACATACGACTGGTAACTCTTGATACTGGTATGGATGTTGGTATCCTGGTACTAGTGAGGGATGTCGAGGTGAGAAACCTGATATGGATGTATGGTGCCTCAAATGACCCTCAGTTCTGGATGTGGTCCTCCTGGCTATATGCTTGTGCTCTCGTACTGCCTCTACGGTAGGTCAGGCTCGATATGCTGACTAACTAAATGACTGGTACTACCTGGCTCCACCTTCTGGCTGCAAGTCCTCGGCTTAAAATTCCTCTGGTATTCTTTGCCCACTACGATCTATCAACATCTAGATACTCTGCTAGAGAACGAGATCTCGTCGTTATTGTGACTCCGTCATTTCCTTGATAATCCCTATGAGTGCAAGTACATCGGGCTGATCTAGAACTACCTCCACTCGGACTGCTGACTGTACAGGCACAACTGGATGATCGGGATGAACTGACATCTCTACCCTCGAGTCAACTCTCGACTCTACATCTAAATGATGAGACTGATCCTCCACAACTGGCCTAACAGAAGATTGCTGACCTGCCATCGATAAAACCCAAATAAGGTAATCGGAAGGATTAGGAATAGTGTCCCTGAAAGTTAAAGACACAAGGATCAAATCGAGGGAACAGAAGAGATCAACGATCAAGGCAGATATCATATCAAAGGATCAGAGATAGAGAATAATACGATGGATATCAATAAAGGATAATTGTGATTGAGATAACTAAACATCAGTAACCCCCACATATCTGATAAATTAGACCCGCTTGGGCTACCACTAAAACTTGTGTCACGCCGCAGAACCAGAATACTGGCAAGTGGAGATGGACAAGGCCAGCTACGTAATACCAAAGTATGCTAGTACTCTGAAATCACGTATAAGCTGTCAAGACATGGGGGTTACTTCTACAATCCAACAGTCGATCCTAGGTCAAGCAATCCTAGGTATCTCAATCACAGACAATTATACAAAGTACAAGAAGTATGATCATCAGACATACAATACTAAAGCATCCCAAACCATATATACATGAATGATCATGAAGCTAGTAATACAAAATAGAGAACTAGCAAGAGTAATTGTCATACATGATATCTTTAGATATAGTCTAGAATAAGTATATCATGTTTTGGCCCGTAGGCTAAATGTCAAGAACCAAAATTTGAGCTAAACACGTGCTGGGAGGCTAAACGCCACAAAAGAATAATATACATATCAAGTGGGATAATGAAACAAGAAACCCACTCAGGTACTCTGGTGCTCCATGTAGTCACCGTCGAGTAGATGGTACGAAAGATCCTTCGGGCTCCTCTATCAGATCTGGCCAAACAAAACCAGTGGGGTCAGACCCCAAATAGTAAGTACCACAAAAGAAGACAAACTTATGAACTAAAATCAGTAATAACTAACATATCAACAGTTAGAGATACAAATAAGTAGATGTGGATCGAGACTCGTGCACTACCAATGCACTTATCCCGAGAATAGAAAAGATAATAAGTAAAGCATCATGTGACGTAAAGTAATTAACATGTGACATAATGTACAGTATAGTCATGTTAAGTAAACGAAAGCTTGAGAATATATAAAATCAATTGATCATGTAAGCATGTGAGCCAGCCGGGTTATGAGAGCATGTTGATTTAGCATAGGGATCATGTAAAGCTTGTGAGATAGCTAAACATATGAGCATGTGACAACTATATAGAACGACAATGATTGGATGACTTAGGAACTATTCCGAAAGTCAAGTTACAACCCGTAAACCAAACAAGGACCGGGGTTGTAACCCTTCTCCTGAAAAGAACTTAGCCTTTGATCATTCATCGACAAAAGTAAAGCATAAATAATAATGTACTGAAATAAACATACAGGCACTGCCTAGACAAAACTAGACTGGACTGACTCCATCCATCAATCACGTCCAAGCAATGAGTACGGCTTGATACGTTAACTAACTAGTGTTATCACAAGCTTGTTACTAACAAGATGCAATAAGATATTCCCACAGTCGCAAGCCCTGCAGACTATCCAGGTTATCCAGTTGTAAGTTGAGAGAGTTGTATTAGGTGACTTGGGGGTGCAACACATGACAACGTGCTGGAAATGCGCCCTACTCGTCGACAGGCTATAAGTCCAGTTAAATCGCCCAAATAACGGGATCGCCTGTGACTGAAAAATCTCTCTATATGAACTACTTGATCAATCTAGTCATTAACCTAGTCAGAGTCAGAATGAATCCCTGAACATGGTAATCAGGAATCCATGTCCTAGACATGATGCTGTAGAAGCATGGAATTTCAGGCACATCTGTAGGCCAGAATTTCTATGCACTCAACCCAACCATGCAACCAACTCAAATGTGCCAGGAAGCTCAAACAGATACTTGGCACAGCAAAGAACAATACAAAAATATAGACATCAAAAGAAAACTTTTATTTCATATAAAAGTTTATTGCATGTCTAAAGAAAGGCTTTACAGAGGAGAACTTCTACAAAAAGAAAGATCCTAAAGCTATAGCCAGGCGCATCATCCGTTAGGCACATCACTCTGATGTCTCATCTAGGCGCATCGCCTCATCATTATGGCACAAGCGCATCAGCACTAATCAGTCCTTGTATAGCAGGAGAAGGAGCTCTCCTAGCTCGACGAAGATCGCGACAAGATGCCTCGATCTTCGGAAGCAATAGGCACACTCGGCAGCCTGTGGCACTGCCAGTATAACAAAAAATTGAGCGCGGCCGCCCCAATCTTTGGATGCAACAGGCACCATCGGCCTGTGTCGGGACTCGATGATCCTGATATTTGGATGCAACATACACTATCACGGAAGCTCAGAACGACGGAAAGACTGGGGCAGCGCATCTTCACCCTCGGAAAGAGCTCAAGTTTGGCAGTTTACCAAGGCGGAGCTCCGACCAAGTTCATCTTTATATTGAAATGGATAATGAAAGCAAAGCTTTCCCTCATGCGGCTATTTATAAGCACGAGCAGCCTACACCCGAGTGCCAAATGGCCATCGTTCCAAATTCTATACAATAAATTTGCATTTATAGCAAATGTATCCGTCTCCTCGTATTCGGCTAAGTCAAAGCAGCCATTTATGCCTCGAAGAACTTAACAGGCGGGCCAAAGAGGATGCGACATATTGGCAGATACGCCGTCGATATCATCCGCTCCCCATGGATGTGCCCAGGGGGCCATAGCCATGCGCCCAGATTGGCACTAACCAGTAAAACCCTCTCCAAAAAACATTTAATGCTAAAGAACAAAGGCGTCAACGCATTCCAAAAGCCGTCCAATCAGCTGTGTAGAAAACGGAGTACCGTTGATGTCAGCACCATCAATACACCTTGGGTCGGCAACAAGCCACGTGACCGACCGATCATTCGTATGCTCCTCGTGACCATGCGCCCAGAAGACAATATGCGCTCCAGTAGACATACGCCCCCTCAGCTCACTGCTGATCTCAAGCAACAATAGACTAAGCTCTATATACGCCTCAAAAGCCATGCGCCTGGACATGTTCATGACTCCTAAAAGTCATAAGACCAAGTCGCCTCCCCTACGCCTGATCCTAGGCACACCCTGATGCGAAGCTCTGTATGCGCCTTAAAATCCATGTACCCAAACTTCTCAATGATGCCTAAAACACATAGGACTAAGTCGCCTCCATGCGCCCGATCCTAGGCGCACCCCGACAGATCACTCTCCTCCAAAACAAAGATCTTTAAGCCATAGGCATACGCCATACGTCCTTTGACTCAGTTCTATTCAAAGAATGGGTGCTAACTAACCTAGATCTCAGCAACAACCAAATCTCAGCAACTGCCATGTATCAGCTCCTCCGTAGTCTGACGAAGCAGTTTGAGCAGATTCTACTACAACTCGGGGCGCATCGTCCATGCACCCCCGCCAGCATCAACCACATGGCATTTCCACGTCCAGTCACATCCGACATATGTGCGCATGAGCAGCCAGCCTGCTATCTATAAATAGAAGGATCCCTCCTTCTTGACACACACACAGAGACAGACAGACAGAGAGAGAGATATATAGACAGACTGTTATATCCACATACAAAGGCCAGAAGAGACACTTAACGTCCGTTTCTCCTCACAATACTCCGACATCCAGAGCAACCCAGACCTTCAGAGAGTTCAAGATCGTCGTCAGATCGTCAACGGAGTCAACGTATTACCACTCGCTCAACCGATATAGTTCCCAGATAAAAACAAAAGTGTATTCCTAGGAATACGTCTAAGTCCTATATTATATACCATTATGTTTGTAATTGAAATACCAAAGTTTTAATCAACAAAACATTATCATATTTTTGATAGCAAGCAAGCTGGCGACTCTACTGGGGACTTCTTTCTCCTCCAATGAGAAAGTTATGTCGTAATCTGATGACATCAAACTTGGCTCCTCCTACAAAACACTTGTGGTGCACCTCAATCAACAGGCGTATGAGGAGTTCATCTCTGAAGGCAGCACAAGTCCTTCGAAGCGGATGCCAAAGCCGAAGAAGACTCGCCAAGTCTGGGTGCACAAGGTCGATGCACTTGGCACCATCAATGAAAGAGATGCACCACTGCAGCTTGCCCTTCTTGCTGACGCTCTCAACAACAAGAATGCGCTCACTGGTACCGTGTATCTGTCTGAGAAATGCAGTATTCACTGCATCCCCCAACCGTCTTCTTTCCAGCCGAAGAAGATGCACCAACGGAGTAGAGGCGTAACTAATCTCTAGTACATGAGCTCTGGTACGCAGGAGAGAATGTCTGTCTTCAACTGACTCACTCGCTGTCATAGCGAGGCACAATTAGATTCTGAGTACTATATGCCTTCGCGGGCTAGTACAAAGAAATCTAAGGCAGCACAGGCCATGCGCCACAAACATGGTATGCCAACAACAAACCAGAAGTATGCACTCAAAATCATGCGCGCTGCTGATGGTAAGCTGTACAGAGTCGACTCAGGCACATCTGTACCAGAAACGGGTCGACTCTTAAAGTCCCAGTCCCACTTGGGTGCATCTACTGTGTTTCGAACCAAGTCTGGCTGGGCAACTGCGATGTTGAGTCCATGCGCCCACTTGGGTGATGCGCATGAAGTGAACTCAAGTTGCCATAAATGATGTTCCTCTACCAATGATCTAGGCGTATCTCATATGCGTGAACCAGATCAGGGGGTACAACATTCGCATGACCACCCTGGTGCTTGGCCGTGCCATGCGCCTGATGGTGGTGTTAAAGTGAAACTCTCCCATCATGATTTGTGTAATATGATCAGTCACAAATGCAGATCAGAAGAGCTGAGCAATAAGCATAATGTGCCCCTCGTAGGGCACACCTGTGCTATGGTCACCATTAACTACTGATGTTGTAAAACAGCGGCTCCACCACAGAGGTAGTCCGTGTTTCAGCGACAACAATCTATGGTACCTATCCGACGTTGCCTCATAAAGAAAGTGCCAATTGAAGATGAAGTGGAGCCCAAGATTGCTTCCTGTCATGTTGTCTCGAAGACAACCTCCAACTCCTCAGCCTCTGCATCCAAGACTCAGCTGAGGAAGAGCAAAACAGTGGTCCCATCCCCAGGGGTGTACGAACGCACCCGAGCAAGAAGCAAGGCCCTAGCAGAAGCAACAGCCGTGGGTAGTCAGCATCTGACAACCCTCCACTCAAAGATGAAGAAGCGCTTCAACAAATCGACCGTCACGTAGCTGGGGGTAGCCAACACGAGGCCTCAGAAGAAGAAGCCCCTCCAAAGAAAAGCGAGGTCTAAAACAAAGCCTCGACCAATCTATCCACTTCCACCCATGTCATGACAGCTTACATGGCAGGGGGTGGTGATGAAGGGGAATCAGATGCTCCAGCGCTAGACATCGTGCAGCGTATAGACACTTTTGAGGGAAGTTTCAAAACCCTCTCTGCCTCTATGCAGATCCTGACCCAGGCGGTGTTCGATAATCGAACCACTCTGGCAAGAGCACATGTCTCGACCAGCCCGGATTAAGGAGCCAATGGAGAATCAACTATACCCCCTCAACAGGTATCTTATGGAGAATAGCACCACACTGTACCACGAGCGTCAGCTCCTTCCAATATCCAGATTCAGGCCATACCGCCTTCACCTGCTGCCAGCTCGACAAAAGACTTGGTCGAGATGGTCAAAGACTTGTGCAAGCATTTCGAGGCCCAAAACAGGCAGAAAGAACGTCAGAAGTTGGGGCTTCCTTAACCATACCCTCTTGAGTGGAACAAGGTGGTTTATCCTTTCAAGTATAAACCATATACACTGATGCCATACGACATGAAGGATTCTCCTTGTCGGTACTTGACCTACTTCCATTCTCAGATGAGACATCTCCCAAAGGAAGACGCCTCGCTCATGAGCCTATTTGTCGCGGCTCTGAAGGGAGTCACCTATGACTGGTATTACAGTCTCGCTGACAACTCCATATT
The DNA here is from genome assembly GCA_029216955.1 of Iris pallida. Lineage (NCBI taxonomy): Eukaryota > Viridiplantae > Streptophyta > Magnoliopsida > Asparagales > Iridaceae > Iris > Iris pallida. The sequence continues at coordinate 8,327,724 of JANAVB010018998.1, forward strand.
ATCCTTCGATGATGTGACACCCCTCTTCTTCGATCGGTTCTACGACGGATGGAGAGACATGACCATGTCTTCTCTAATAGAAGTACGGCAGACTGAGAAAGAGACTGTTCGAGAATTTATCCAACATTTTCGACAAGCATGCCTAAGGTTGCCTCCAGGCATGCCAAAACATGCACTCATGGACTCCTGCAGCATGAACATGATCCCCGCGATCAAGCTCTGGCTCAACTCCACTCCCCCGCCCGATTGGAGTTCGTTGATCATTGAAGCCGAAGTTGCTGAGAAAAAGGTGCAAAACGCTCGCCTTCTGGGGTTAACTTCCCCACCTTCGACGACAATAGAAAACGGCCTGCGACCAGCAGTACCAACCGCGAAGCGAAAAGGATGCAGACGTTGATTGTCAATGCGTCTAACAGCACGCAAGGTCCTGCCCAGAGGCCTCCTACCGCACCACGACGGATGATGGTCTACTCCTTCCACGATAAGGATACCGTACAGCTCTTCGATATGATAAAGCAGGGCGACAAAATCAAGCTGCCTGATCCCAAGCGTCCTAACGAAGTAGGCATAGTCGACGACCCGAGGTATTGTCACTACCATTGGTTCATTGGACATCCAACTAAAGACTGCTACATCTTCAAAGACTACATACAGTGTATGATCAATACGAATGTCATCTCAGTCGATTATGAGAAGAAGACAGTCTCAACCAATATGGTGTCGCTCTAGTTCGGCACCTTACCACCTACTACAACTCAAGAGACATCATCCCCATCCCAAAGGCAATAATAGAAGTAGTCAACCTTCCACCAACCCGCCACAACATGGGTGGTCTCACACCACTCATAACATCCAAAGGAGAGATCATGTGGGTTCACCCGGATCTCGTTCCAGAGCTGACTCAACCGAGGGTACCGTCTACCTCCAAAAGTAAAGGCTAGAAGACCAAGTCTTACCGAATGGTGACTTCCTCCCTTGAGGAAGCACTGTTCGTACGAATGCGTTCACAGAAGAACGCCCAACCAGAGGAGGTTCCGTCTGAAGTGAGGCCTCCTATCATCACCACAGCTGTCCAAAGAGAAGGTTCATCCCAACCTCCTGCAGATGATAAACAAAAGCAGAAGGAGGCCCGCTTCGACAGGCCTCTTCGTGAAGACAATACTCCGGGGTTAGCCAAGCCCCATAACTTAGACATACTGGCACAACTGGCCAGTACTCCAGTACGACTTTCCCTATTCGAGCTCCTCCGCCTATCCAAATATACTCGGGAGGTTCTCTGCAAAGCCCGAAAGGACACCGAGTCTTTCATCAGTCAGGTCAAGCAGCCTGATGACGATCCTACATTATGTTCGCACTGCCATAATGTGGGGAAGATCATCCCCAACATCATATTCACTCAACAGGACATGCTGCATCAAGGTAGATCGAATGCAGATCGACCCTGGGTCTTCTCTCATTATCATCCCCCGAATTCTACTTCAGACGTTGGGATCTCGATGCATCGCCTGACAGCATTATGGACACACACAAAAAATAAGAAGAAAATATTGTCTTTTCTTTTATTGGCACAAGGCCCCACAAATCGAGTACGCCTGAAAGATCCTGTGCTGAGGATCCCCGAGTACAAAAAAAGAATTCTGGGGAATGGGACGATGGAGATCGAGCAGCAGTTGCTCATTTACTCCGTTGACACTCTGATTACAAAAGTGGGAGAAACCTAAGAAAATTGATAACTCTCGGCTCACTGGCAAGAAGTGCAGCAATTTGGCTCTTAAAAATGCTTTCCGTTCTGTGTTCTGAAGAGGGATGAGGCCCCCTTTTTATAGTCGTTCTTGAGCTGGAATCATGTTATACGCCCACATGAGGAAACACGCTGGTTTTTATGTGGGCTCATAGTCCTGCTTGGGGCACATAGGATGTAGGCGCAAATAGGCTGCGAGATCGTGGGTTGGTCGTGGTGTTGACGTGGCCGCATGCTTCGATGCACGACTGCTCGTGGAGACTGACGTGGCCTTGTGCTTCGGTACAAGGTTTGATCATGGCTTTGACTGAGTCAGGCTTGAGCACATAGCCATGTCTCAGGCTATGCGCCCTCCTTTCGGGGTAGCTAGTCTTGGGAGCATGAAGCTTCAATGACTGGGCACATGGAGCTACACTAACTTGGACGCATGGAGCTATACTGAATTGGGTGCATGGAGCCATACTGACTTAGGTGCATGGAGCAACACTGACTTGGGCGCATGGAGCTGTACCGACTTGGACGCATGGGGCTTCATTTGCTAAAAATTTTCATGCTTCTACAAGACCCCCTTCAAAGTTTTTGATACTTGAACAAGTTTAAAATACTTTGAAAGAAGCATGGATCGTCTTCGCGTGAGGCAATGGGCGCATAGCACAGCTCTCTCATTAGGAGCATAGTATTTGGCCAGCCTGTCAGAGAGATACGACTGTTGAGATCTTCCTCGAAATCTGAACTGACAGATTCATCGGGGTAGAATTTGAAGCCGTCCATCCTTCATATGTTATCTACGTCAGCAAGTGGCAGTCGCATAGTATACAAGGGACTGGTTCTTCACGTGGGCGCATAGGCTGTAATGGGCGCATACAACATAACAGGCGCATATAATAGGTGGGCGCATAGAAAGTGGCTCGTGCCTATAAATAGACCCTAGAGGAGAGAGAAAGTTCATTATTCATTTCTCTTTTGAATTTTTCAGAAAACTCTTCGTCTTCTTTCTTTGAGAACCATGTCTCCCAAGGTGGCCAAGAGATCCTCGAAGGGCAAGGGGGCTGCGCCGAGTGACTCTCCTCCTGCGGCAGCGTCCTCGGCAGTCCAGGACCCGATTCTGGGTGATGGCATGCTTCAAAAAATGAAGTCTCGAGCGTTAATTTACGATGCTTGGACTTCTCTTCTGCCTGGGTGCTTGCGCCTAGGGCAACATACTTCTGTGAGCATTACTATGCGCCCACAGAAGTTATGTGCCAACATTGTGGTGTGCTATGCACCCACGTATTGTCATGTTATGTGCCCTTTTTAAGCTGTAGCATGTTATGCACCTGCGTACTGTCCGAGAGTTATGCGCCCACATGTCTTGTTTTGGGCACATATCCTTTTGGGCGCATAGCCCTTTGGGCGCATAGGAGTCTTCATGACTTAGTTTTTTTTTCTGCAGCTTCCTGAGTATGACTTGTCTTTTTGCCCTTTGCTTTTTGCAGCATCCATACCGAAGGTCGAGACCTTTGTGAAGGAGACGTTGTCTTCTTTCATTAAACATGAGTCACCGTTCGTTAAGGAAGAGGTGAAACCAAAGATTGAGGTAAAAAAAGAGTTGGCACTCATCGGGGAAAGAACCCAAGATTGAAGTTGTTTTAAAGAAGGAGCCCAAGTCTGAGGGTAGTAGCACTGAAAGTTCTGACCCACCTGCCCCGGTCTAGGACTTTAATCAAATGGATCCTTCATATCCGAAATGGTTGAGGGAATGGTATATGCCACTACACCAAAATGGTCATTTTGGTATGACAAAATTCCATTCCAAATAATTTCAGGAACACCTATTTACCGTGCCTATTTTTGGCCTACCAAATTGCTTGGAACAGAAATAAGGCGTTCCAAGAATAATTTATTGGAACGCTTTAAATGTGTTCTAATTTTAGAACACCAATAAAGCGTGCCTATAGAAGTTTTTCAGATTAATTGTGCAACACTGCTGGAACGATGAAAAGGTGTACCTGTTTTGGAACACCATCAAAGCAAAATTTACCAAAAATTCCTGCATCCATCAATGTTTGATTCAGTGAAACATATAATAAATGTTGTGTTAAATATGATAAAACATGCAGCTAGAATGACAGATTATCACCATTATGAAACAAGTAATACAGACTGTAAAAAAAATAGACGGCAAGACACAAATTACATGGCATAAATATTTGATTCATATGTAGAACAATTGCCTTTCCATATGCAGTGTCCCAGAACCATACCAAAGCTGTTGAATTAATTGAAAATAGTATTTAAAAGATTACAAAGTGTAGAAATGTAACGCCCAAGAACCAGAATACTGGAGAGCGGGGGCGTACATAGCCAGCTACGTATATTGAAGTGCAACCCACCTTGCTATATGATCACGGCTGTCTAGATACATGAGGGTTTAACTACAATCCATCAGTCTCCTATGGTCATGAACAAGCCTAGTGTCTCAATCACAAGCAAGTAGTAGCAGTCACAAGAATTTGAACATCAAATATACAATAGTAAGGCGTCCCATACATTACATATTGGATGATCATGAAGCTAGTCGTACAAAATGTGAAGACTAGTAAGAGTTTAGTCATACATGATCAACCCTAGGATTTATCAATCATGTTATAGCCCGTAGGCAGACAGTAAATAAAGGTGCAACCGAGCTAACACGTGCTCGTCGGCTAAACGCCTCAAAAGAATAATTTACAATGAAGTGGAAGAACAAAAGAAACCCACTCGTTGCCAGGGTTACGCCTGGTGGCCACCATATGGCAGGAAGGTAGTTAGAACCTCTAGAGCTGCTCCGATATTTAGCCACACAAAAACAGCTGGGTCAGACCCCAGAAAGAGCAAGTGCCACAAAGGAGGCTTCACTTAGGAACTAAAACCAGCATATCACAATAGAGTATTAATGATAAATAATAAATAAAAAACTGATAATAATAGAGATAACAACAGTAAACTGAGTACGAAGAAACCATTCAAGTAGTCAGGTCATAACCCTTAAACCAAACAAGGACCGGGGTTACAGCCCTTCACCTGAATTGAAATCTGTCTCAAATACTATTGGTAAGTAAAACATGATTAGTCTTGGCATAGGGTAAAATAAAACAATAAATGAAGAGAGGATAAGGAACTGCTCCGAAGCCAGGTTACAACTCTTAAACCAAACAAGGACCGGAGTTGTAACCCTTCGCCTGAACAGAACCTTGCCCCTGATCTTTATTAATCAAGGTAAGCATAAATAGTCATGGTATTAAGGTAAGGTAAAACATGACGAACGTGGCATGGGATTGCGATAAGAAAATAAATGAAGAGAGGAGACAGAACTGCTCCGGGAGTCAGGTTACAACCCTTAAACCAAACAAGGACTGGGGTTGTAACCCTTCGCCTGAACAGAACTGGACCCCCGATCGTTATTATTAAGGCAAGCATAAATAATCCCGTCATGTAACAATCCTGCACAGGATCAGGACAAGACTAAGCTGGGCTAAATTCCATCCAATCAATCACGGCCAAGCAATGAGTATGGCTGGATACTTTTAACTAACTAGGGTTATCACAAGCCTAGTTACAAGCAAGATGCAATGAGATTATCCCAACAGCCACAAGCCCTGCAGACCATCCGGTTATCCAGGTCGAATGTCCGTTTATGAAGAATGGAACACGTGACTGTGTGCTGGAAATATGCCCTACTCGTCGGTAGGCTACAAGTCCACTGAATGCGCCCAGATAACGGGATTTCCTGTAGCTGGGAATCTCTTCATGTCTACTGAATTATTCTGGTTAATTAGCCTTAGTCAATTTCAGTAGGTGCCCCTGACCGTGGTATTCAGGGGTCTCCGTCCTAGACATGATGCAAGACAATACTTGTTTATTTGTACAAACACAATCGTCTACGGTGTCCAGGTCAATCATTCTTGTCAAGTCATGTCATGTCATGTTAGCCGTCGTAACAGCAATTCGAGATAATCATGTCAGGTATACTTGTCATACCATGCCATGTTCAATTATCATTTCCAAACATATTAAAAATATAAAAAAAGGGTAAAGGTGTACGCCATAGGAACTCAAGTTTCAACGCACGTACTACCGGTTACGCTAGTGAAACTTTACGCATGAGCTTTACGCTAGCAAGCTCTACGCGAGCAAGGGAGCATACGGATGGGAATTACGCTAGCCAGGTTTTACGCTAGCGAGAGTGTACGCACATAAAATTTTACGCGTGCGAACCCTCGAGCAGACTTTTACGTGAGTAAAACTTTATGCGAGGAAAACTCGGGCAAACTTTACGCTCGTGGGAGCCGACTCGAGCTGGGGATTTCTTTTACGCGAGCTCAATTTTACGCGAGCGGGAGAGTCCCGAGCGTAAAATCGATGGCTCAGCGTAAAATGAAGTACGCTGGCACGTGATGCGCGTACGTAAAAGGGAACTACGCTAACACGTTAAGATGTGAGCGTAAAAAAGCTGAATACTATGCTGGCACATAAAACATGTGCATAAAACTATATCTTCTCCACATGGTCAATACAGTCATGCGTAAAAAGCTCAGGAACTCAAAGAAACTCCATCTCGGCCAGGACTTGTTGAAATCCGGTCATCCTAAAACCAAACTTGTGTAAAATCATGAGGCTTACTACATGGAACTCTCAGTTTTTGAAAATAAGTTATTTTAGTAGATCAAAACCAAGAAGGTCAAAAATACTAGAAACTTAGATCTACATAGAATGAGCCATGGAATTCGAAATTGCTAAATACTAAAGTGACTTAGAATATTGTGAGGAAGAGAATGGAACGATAAAAATTGGGTTCCTCCATGAAGCAAGTTGTACTTGCCTACTACGGTTGGTGGTGCTCTACGAGGGAGGAGGAGAGGAGCAATTAAAAGAGAAGAGAACTAATACTGAGTTTATGAGGAGAGAGAAAGGTGGTTGGGGTTAATAAATGGAGATGGTGGTAGGTAGGGGTTCTCCACTTGGTTTATGATGAACCAAATAAGCAAACCCAAGCCTAGCCGAACCAATCCCAAGGTGAACCAAGCAATAAAAATGCCAAATAAACCAAGCAGTGAGACATGCAATACGAGTCAAAATACGTGCACGTATACCAAGATACGTAATACGAACCACAGGCATTACAACTCTATCCACCTTAAAAGAATTTCGTCCTCGGAATTTAATCAAGAGGCTAGAGATGCAAGGACAAGCTATATTAATCATAGGCAAGCTATACTAGTCAAGCAATCAGGCTATTAATCATGCAAGCAAGGAATCGAAGCCATGAGGCATGAGGAAGACATTATACCTCACGAGTCAAATAGGTCGGGATATCGCGATCGGATATCATCCTCACGCTCCCACGTTGACTCACCCAAAGAGTGATGACCCCAAGCAACACGGACTAACTTGATAGTCTTGTTCTTGAGTATCTTCTCTCTTCGGTCCAATATGGATACGGGCCTCTCCTCATACGAAAGGTTGGTACCAACAACCAATTCTGAATGATCAAGGATATGACTCGGATCCGGGATATACCGTTGTAGTTGGGATACATGGAATACGTCATGTACCTCGCTTAGCAACGGCAGAAGAGCGAGACGATTGGACACATCTCTTACTCGCTACAGTATATCGAACGACCCTATATACCTAGGACTAATCTTTCCCCGTATGCCGAAACGAATGACGCCACGGTTAGGCGAAATCCTCAGGAATACATGGTCGCCGACAGAAAACTCAAGAGGGCGCCGATGAGAATCGGCCCAATGACGCTAGCGATCTTGGGCAATGCAAAGATGATCCCAGACTCTCCTGACCACTTCGATTGTCTGGGCAATATGTTCTGGACCGAGCATCTGTCTTTATACAATATCGTCCCATGCTAGCGGGGATCTGCACTTCCTGCCATACAGCGCCTCGAACGGAGCCATCTGGATACTGGCCTGGAAACTGTTGTTGTACGAGAACTCCACCAGGTGCAGGTGATCTTCCCACGAACCACCAAAGTCGAGTGTACATGACCGCAATATATCTTCAAGGGTCTGGATCGTGCGCTCCGACTAACCATCTGTCTGCGGGTGATAAGCTGAGCTGAACTAGAGGCGGGTCCCCAAACTCTTCTGGAGTCTCTGCCAAAAGTACGAAGTGAATCTAGAATCTCGATCCGAGGTAATACTGACTGGTACACCGTACAATCTGATAATCTGTCGGAGATACATCTCCACTAGCTGAGCCGTCGACTGACCTACTCTGAACGGAAGAAAGTGAGCCACCTTCGTGAGCCGGTCAACTATAACCCAGATAGCATCTCTACCAGCTGGGGATCCAGGTAATCTAATCACGAAATCTATGGTTATATGCTCCTATTTCCATTCTGGAATCGGCAAGGGTTGAAGAAGTCCAACTGACCTCTGATGTTCAGCCTTGACTTGTTGGTAAACCAAACACCGAAAGACAAACCGGGCTATCTTCCGCTTCATGCCATTCCACCAAAAGTGCTGTCGGATGTCACGGTACATCTTCGTACCACCAAGATGAATGGAATACTGCGAACTGTGAGCTTCTGCTATGATCTTCTGTTTGATATCTCCACTGGATACACAAAGACGCTTACCTTGTCAATGTGTACCATCATCATGAATGCATAACTCTGGTCTACGTCCCGCCTCATACTCTGCTCTGAGTCGCTGAAGCTTAGAATCTGCTTGCTGCGCCATCCGGATCCTCTCGACTATAGTGGACTGAACTTGCATGCTGGCCATCAATGCCACATTGGTAGGAAGGACAACTTCTATGCCCATCCTCTGAAGATCCGCTAACAACTCTGGTCGCGCTGTTAGGAAATAAACTCCGGCTCTCCTGCTCAATACATCCGCAACAACGTTGGCCTTTCCTGGGTGATACTGTAAATTAACATCATAATCCACAAGAAGCTCCAGCCATTTCCTCTGACGCATGTTAAGTTCCTTCTTAGTGAATATATACTTCAGGCTCTTTTGGTCGGTAAAAATCTCTACCCTATCTCCATACAAGTAGTGCCTCCACAACATAAGCGCAAACACTACTGCTGCCAACTCCAAGTCATGGGTTGGGTAATTCCTCTCATGATCACAAAGTTGGCGTGACGCATAAGCTATTACCTTTCCATGCTGCATCAGAACACATCCTAAACCTCTGCCTGAAGCATCGCAATATACTGAGAATCCCCCGGTTCTATCTGGAAGCGTGAGAATGGGTGCCGTGATCAAGCCTCGCTTCAACTTCTCAAAAGAATCCTGGCACTCTGCTGTCTAAGCAAACTGCACATCCTTACGGGTCAACTGGGTCAATGGCGCTGAAATCCGAGCAAAGTCTGAAACAAATCGCCGATAGTAGCCGGCTAAGCCAAGGAAACTGCAAACTTCTGCAACTGTGCTAGGTACTGGCCCTGATTCTATAGCCACGATCTTCTGGGGATCCACTTCCACTCCTCCTCGGATGATGATATGAACTAAGTACGAGATGCGATCGAGCCAGAACTCGCATTTACTAAACTTGGCATACAACTGGTGCTCTCTGAGAATCTAGAGGACAACTCGGAGATGTTGCTCATGCTCTGCCTCATTCTTGCTATAGACTAGGATGTCGTCTAGGAACACAATCACGAAATGGTCCAAGTAGGGCATAAAGATATGATTCATGAGGTCCATGAATACAGCTGGCGTATTGGTTGCTCCAAAGGACATGACAAGAAACTCCCAATGCCCATACCGGGATCTGAAAGCTGTCTTCCAGATGTCCTGCTCTCTGACTCTGATCTGATGGTATCCTGACCGCAAGTCAATCTTCGAAAATACTGACGCCCCTTTGAGTTGATCAAACAAGTCATCTTTCCTCGGGAGAGGGTATCTGTTCTTGATTGTCACTGAGTTCAAGGTACGATAGTCAACACATAATCTGGATGTACCATCCTTCATTTTTACAAGAAGCATCGGGGCTCCCCAAGGCGACCCACTAGCACGAATGAATCCCTTGGTTCTGAGTTCTTCAATCATCTTGTACAATATCTCTAGCTCTGACGGCGCCATCCTGTAGACTCTCTCTGACACTGGGACTATTTCGGGAATCAAGGCGATAGTAAACTCGATCTCTCGCTCTGGCGGCATTCCTGGAAGCTCTTCTGGGAAAACATCAGGGAACTCTTCGACGATCCGGGATAACTGCACTGCTGCTACTGCCATCCGCAATACGGGAGGAGAAGGTTCAACTTCGTCTCGGGAGAAGGAAAACTCCGGCTCGCCTGGAATGCTAAAAACAACCCTGCCAAGATGGCAGTCTATCCTAGCATACTGATCTCTCAACCAATCCATCCCTAAGACCACATCATAATCGGCCATCGGGAACTCTATCAATCTAACAGAGAATTCTCTACCGCTAACTACGATCCGACACAAGGAAAACACTCTATCTACTCCCACAAGTCTGCTACCAGTAAGTATATTGAGCCTTACTTATAATGACTCGGGCTCCAGTCTTACCCGTGTCGCGAATCGTACAGACATAAATGAATGTGAGGCACCAGAATCAAATAATACCGAAGCTGGAAAGGTGTTGACGAGAATAGTACCTGCCACCACCTCACCTGGTGCCAATCCTTCCTCTCCTATGGTCAAAGCCAGCACTTGACCATGTCCTCTGGGTGCAGGATCCCTCTGTTGAAAACTTTTCTGCCTACTCTGGATCAAGGCTTGGGCTTGGGCATACTGTTGCGATCTCTGCTGCTGGAATGCCTGGGCCTGCGTCGGCAATGGCCTCAGGAACGGGTACTGCAACTGCTGCTGCTGCTTGACTGGTGCTGGTCCTCTAACTGAAGGACTAGAGAAGGTCGATGAACTCCCCCTGCTCGGGCAATTCTCAATCCTGTGGTCCGGAGCACCACAAACCAAGCACAAAACCTGTGCTCTGTGACACTCTGATACCACATGTCCTGGCTTCCCGCAGTATGAACATGCCACTGTGGAAGACTGCTTCTGCTTCTGCTGCTGAGGGTACGTCGGGGTTGAATGCTGAACCGACATCACCGAGGCCACCCGCCTCGGAGCTCCAATGGTCAAGGCCCTGGCTGCCGGGGCTGGTGCTGATGACTGATTCATCTGTCTATGGGATCGCTTCCGACCTCCGGTCCTATCCACGATCCTCTAGGAGGTATACTCGTGCCTTCGAGCTGCTCTCAAGACTGCATCAAAAGTCTGATGCTCAAACTGCTCCACTGCCAATAGAATCTCTATATAAAGCCCCTGCTAGAACCGCTGGGCTCTATCGAACTCGGTTGCTACCAAGGTGGGAGAAAACCGACTAAGCCTGGAAAACTCGGCCGCATATCCATCGACCATCCTGTCCATCTGCTTTAGATTGGTGAACCTCGTCTGTAGGTCGTACCGAGCTACATCATCGAAATACTTGGTCTGGAATCTCTCCCTAAAGACTGTCCAGGCAATGGGTGCTACTAATCCAACGGCCTGCGACGCCCACCAGCTGCGGGCAAGATCCAATAACTGCAGGCGCACAATGGCCACTTTTTCGTCTTCTGGAGTCCTGGCTGCTTCTAGAATCACCTCCGTGTCCTGAAGCCAAGCATCAGCAGCGATAACATCTTCACTGTCGTCGAAAAAGGGAGGGTTCAAGCGCTTGAAGCTGTTGGCCGTACTATTACCCTGATGACCTCCTCTGGTCAGAGCATCTGCCACTACCTGGTATAAGACATCTCCTCGACGATCCTGGGAGGCTAATAGTGACCTGATGAGACCCACCTAAGTGCCATCATCAGGATCTGCAGGCTGGACGGGCTGAACTGGTGGCTCTCCTCCAATAGGCATGACTCTGGAGGCTACTCTTGAATGCTGGGCCTGATCTCCAGGTTGCTGCTGGTCCACGGGAGGTGCTCCGCCTTGCTGATCGGCAGGTCCAGGAACAATACCGCTGAAAAAGACGACATGGAGAACAAAAAGGAAGGACCAGGACTGATCAATGATATAAGCATGTGATCAGGTCAAGAATTCAGGGATTCAGAGGATACGAGTAGGGATCAAGGACGAGTACTGATTGAGACATCTATTCGGTAAACCCTCATATATCTTGATTTACAAGACCTGTATGGGCCACCACTTAAACCATGTAACGCCCCAGAACCAGAATACTGGAGAGCATTGGCGTACATAGCCAGCTACGTATATTGAAGTGCAACCCACCTCGCTATACGGTCACGGCTGTCTAGATATATGAGGGTTTAACTACAATCCATCAGTCTCCTACGGTCATGAACAAGCCTAGTGTCTCAATCACAAGCAAGTAGTAGCAGTCACAAGATATTAGAACATCAAATATACAATAGTAAGGCGTCCCATACATTACATATTGGATGATCATGATGCTAGTCGTACAAAATGTGAAGACTAGCAAAAGTTTATTCAAACATGATCAACCCTAGGATTTGTCAATCATGTTATAGCCCGTAGGCAGACAGTAAATAAAGCTGCAACCGAGCTAACACGTGCTCGTCGGCTACACGCCTCAAAAGAATAATTTACAATGAAATGAAAGAACAAAAGAAACCCACTCGTTGCCAGGGTTACGCCTGGTGGCCACCATATGGCAGGAAGGTAGGTAGAACCTCTGGAGCTGCTCCGATATCTGGCCACACAAAACCAGCTGGGTCAGACCCCAGAAAGAGAAAGTGCCACAAAGGAGGCTTCACTTAGGAACTAAAACCAGCATATCACAATAGAGTATTAATAATAAATAATAAATAAAGAACCGATAATAATAGAGATAACAATAGTAAATTGAGTACGAAGAAACCATTCAAGTAGCCAGGTCACAACCCTTAAACCAAACAAGGACCGGGGTTGCAGCCCTTCACCTGAATAGAAATCAGTCTCAAATACTATTGGTAAGTAAAACATGATTAGTCTTGGCATAGGGTAAAATAAAACAATAAACGAAGAGAGGATAAGGAACCGCTCCGAAGCCAGGTTACAACTCTTAAACCAAACAAGGACCGGAGTTGTAACCCTTCGCCTGAACAGAACCTTGCCCCTGATCTTTATTTATCAAGGTAAGCATAAATAGTCATGGTATTAAGGTAAGGTAAAACATGACGTACGTGGCATGGGGTTGGGATAAGACAATAAACGAAGAGAGGACACAAAACTGCTCCGGAAGTCAGGTTACAACCCTTAAACCAAACAAAGACCGGGGTTGTAACCCTTCGCCTGAACAGAACTGGACCCCCGATCGTTATTGTTAAGGCAAGCATAAATAACCCCGTCATGTAACAATCCTGCACAGGATCAGGGCAAGACTAAGCTGGGCTAAATTCCATCAAATCAATCACGGCCAAGCAACGAGTACGGCTTGATATTTTTAACTAACTAGGGTTATCACAAGCCTAGTTACTAGCAAGATGCAATGAGATTATCCCAACAGCCACAAGTCCTGTAGACCATCCAGTTATCCAGGTCGAATGTCCTTTTTTGAAGAATGCAACACGTGACTGTGTGCTAGAAATGTGCCCTACTCGTCGGTAGGCTACAAGTCCACTGAATGCGCCCAGATAACGGGATTGCCTGTAGCTGGGAATCTCTTTATGTCTACTGAATTATTCTAGTTAATTAGACATAGTCAATTTTAGTAGATGCCCCTGACCGTGGTATTCATGGGTCCCCGTCCTAGACATGATGCAAGAAAATACTTATTTATTTGTACAAACACAATCGTCCACGGTGTCCAGGTCAATCATTCTTCTCAGGTCATGTCATGTCATGTTAACCGTCGCAACAGCAATTCGAGATAATCATGTCAGGTATACTTGTTATACCATGCCATGTTCAATTATCATTTCCAAATATATTAAAAATATAAAAAAAGGGTAAATGTGTACGCCATAGGAACTCAAGTTTCTACGCACATACTACCGGTTACGCTAGTGAAACTTTACGCGTGAGCTTTACGCTAGCAAGCTCTACGCGAGCAAGGGAGCATACAGATTGGAATTACGCTAGCCAGGCTTTACGCTAGCGAGAGTGTACGCGCATAAAATTTTACGCGCGCGAACCCTCGAACAGACTTTTACGCGAGTAAAACTTTACGCGAGGAAAACTCGGGCAAACTTTACGCTCGTGGGAGCCGAGTCGAGCTGGGGATTTCTTTTACGCGAGCTCGATTTTACGCGAGCGGGAGAGTCCCGAGCGTAAAATTGATGGCTCAGCGTAAAATAAAGTACGCTGGCACGCGATGCGTGTGCGTAAAAGGGAACTACGCTAACACGTTAAGACATGAGCGTAAAAAAGCTGAATACTATGCTGGCACGTAAAACGTGTGCGTAAAACTATATCTTCTCTACATGGTCAATACAGTCTTGCGTAAAAAGCTCAGGAACTCAAGGAAACTCCATCTCGGCCAGTACTTGGTGAAATCCGGTCATCCCAAAACCAAACTTGTGCAAAATCATGAGGCCTACTACATGGAACTCTCAGTTTTCGAAAACAAGTTATTTTAGTAGATAAAAACCAAGAAGATCAAAAATACTAGAAACATAGATCTGCATAGAATGAGCCATGGAATTCAAAAATGCTTAATACTAAAGTGACTTAGAATGTTGTGAGGAAGAGAATGGAACGATAAAATCGGGTTCCTCCATGAAGTAAGTTACAATTGCCTACTACGGTAGGTGGTGCTCTACGCGGAAGGAGGAGAGGAGCAATTAAAAGAGAAGAGAAGTAATGCTGAGTTTATGAGGAGAAAGAAAGGTGGTTGGGGTTAATAAATGGAGATGGTGGTAGGTAGGGGTTCTCCACTTGGTTCATGATGAACCAAATAAGCAAACCCAAGCCTAGCCGAACCAATCCCAAGGTGAACCAAGCAATAAAAATGCCAAATAAACCAAGCAGGCAGACATGCAATACGAGTCAAAATACGTACACGTATACCAAGATACGTAATACGAACCACAAATATTACAAGAAAATAATAATGCCTTGTGTTATTGATGAGGGCTGTTTACAATATATATAGTTTACACGTTTGGGCCTATGGGCCATATTTATATTACAAATATAATCTAACACCCCCCTCAAGTTGGAGCATGCAAGTCATAAATGCCCAACTTGGGAATTAAAGAATCAAACACATGCTTTCCAAGGGGCTTGGTGAAGATGTCAGCCAGTTGAGAAGAAGTAGGAACATGCGAGGCTATTACGGTGTCATCTTGAATAGCATCGCGAACAAAATGCAAATCCACCTCAATATGCTTACTGCGCTCATAAAATATCGGGTTCTGAGCCAGGTGCAGGGCAGACTGGCTGTCATAATACACCGACATAGCAGACTCCTGGCGAACGCCCAAACACAACAATAATTGCTTCAACCATTTCAACTCACAAACAAGTGCAGCAAGAGATCGGTATTCAGCTTCAGCGGAAGATCGAGAAACATTTGGTTGCTTCTTGTTCTTCCAAGAAATAGAAGACCCTCCCAGAAACACCAACCAGCATGTAAGAGAGCGGCGAGTCAAGAGACAACTTGCCCAGTCGGAATTATACCAACCAGAAAGACGGAGATCACAATCAGCTTTCAAAAGAATACCCTGTCCCGATGCATATTTGAGATATCTGACAACTCTCAAAGCAGCATGCCAATGATCTTGTCGAGGCTCCTGTATGAATTGAGACAAGATATGCACAGCATAGGCTAATTCAGGGCGAGTAAATGATAGATAAATCAACCTCCCAACCAACCTCCGATAAGTCTCCGCATCCGCCATCTTTGGACTAGTCGATTCGGCCAGCTTGTGATTGGGCTCCATGGAAAAACCAGCAGGTCGAGACCCCATCAAGCCACATTCTGAAATGATGTCCAAATCATACTTCCTTTGACACAAAGAAATTCCTTCTGCACTTCGAGCCACCTCTATGCCAAGAAAGTACTTCAACACACCAAGGTCCTTCATGTTAAAGCAAGAACTAAGGTACTTTTTGAAAGCGTCTAAAGCACCTGAGTCATTACCAGACACAATCATATCATCCATACATATCAAAACATGCAACTCTACCTTCCCTTTAAAAAGAAAGAAAAGGGAATAATCGAAATGAGATTGAATAAATCCATATGATATCAGAGAAGCAGCAAGCTTAGCAAACCAACAACGTGGTGCCTGTTTCAATCCATATAGAGACTTACGTAGGCGACACACTTTGTTGGGTTCACTATGCAAAAAACCTGGCGGCAACTTCATATACACTTCTTCTGTCATTTCTCCATGAAGGAAAGCATTGTGCACATCCATCTGGTGCAAAGTCCAGCCTCGCACAGCTGCAACAGCCAAGAACGCCTGAACTATAGGCATCTTAGATACCGGGGCAAAAGTCTATGAATAGTCGATCCCCTCAACCTGATGATTACCGAACACAACCAGCCGTGCATTTAAGTGCTCAACACTTCCGTCGGAGTTGTACTTAATTTTGTACACCCATCTACTTCCCAATGCTTTCTTCCCAGGAGGCAAATCGACAAGATTCCATGTCCCATTATCTTTCAGAGCATGTATTTCAGTTTGCATAGCCGCGCGCCAGCCTGAATCTCGTGAGGCCTGGCGATATGAAGTTGGTTCAACACCTGCAGTGATAGCTGCAAGAAAATATCTGTGTCCAGCAGTAAATATGTCTTAACTTAGAAATTGTGTTAGCGGATACGAAGTACCTGAGGAAGTGACGGGAACAGATGAACTGTGGTGAGGGGGGACTTGTACTTCTAACAGCATTCGTCACAAAATCCTGTAATCGTACTGGCTGTGATTTCTTTCTCATTCCTCTTCCCAATACTACTTCGTCGGGCACCTCTGGCAATACTGTATCCCCTGTATCATCCGTAGTATACGTATTACCCCCAGCGGACTCTCCTGTCAATACTTCTGTAGCTACCTGTGCATCCTCGCCGCTCGGTGTCGAGCCGCCAGCAACCACTCTAGCCTGAGCAACCGTAGCCGGCACCATCCCAAAAGCCTCTATATCGTCTCCCGGCACCTCAACAGATATATGGCGTGTCGTAGAAGACATCTCGCTAGCAGAGCCACACCCAGGAAATTCTTTTTCATAAAAAGTAACATCATGGGACACAAAAAATTCACCAGTCTCCAAATTATACAGTTTCCAGCCCTTTTTATCAAGTGGATATCCAACAAAGATACATTTTCTACCTCTGCTAGCAAATTTATCATATCGGGATTTCAAATCATACGCATATCACAGATAACCAAAAATACGTAGATGATCATACAAAGGAGCCGAACCATATAAAACTTCATAAGGAGACTTAAAATGCAAGATACTAGAATGTGTTCTATTTATCAAATAATATGCACCCAGAACACATTCCCCCAAAAAATCCACAGAAAGAGAACCCTGAAATCTCAATGCCCTAGCTACATTAAAAATATGGCGATGTTTTCTTTCCACCCTTCCATTCTGTTGAGGTGTCCTAACACAGGTCGTTTGGAACAATATACCTTGAGATGAAAAATAATCTCGTAAACAATTAAATTCAGTGCCATTGTCACTCTGCACACGACGTATATCGGCCCCAAACTGACGCTTCACCATAGCAATGAATTTAAGAAACATAGAATAAATAGCACACTTATCCGTCAATAAAATTACCCAAACAACTCTAGAAAAGTCATCCACCAAAGTCAAAAAATATCGTGCCCCATTTGATGACGGAACACGATATGGTCCCCACAGATCACAGTGTATAAGTTCGAAGCATCTCAAAGCACGACTACTACTATCAGGAAAAGCATCACGAGTCTATTTAGCTTGATGATAAATATCACAAGCCTTATGAGAAAACACACTACTACCAGAAAGAAAAGGTAAAGTCTGCATTACTTTATCTGAAGGAAGTCTCAGTCTACTATACCAGACCTCGGAATCACTCTCTCTGCATGCCAGGATCACTGAAGCCAAAGAAGCTGGAACCTCCCCCAAGAAGTAAAGTCTACCCCTTTGTTCACCTGCACCAATCACCATCTTCGTACTTCGGTCCTGAATAAAACACAAATCAGGAATAAATAACATATTACAATTTCTGGCACCAATCAATTGTGAGACTGAAATCAAGTTGCAAGTCAATGTCGGAACATAAAGAACATCCGTCAATACTAATGAAGTAGTCAAAAATATTTTGCCTCTCAGAACAGCCTCAATAGTGCTCCCATCAGGCAAAATCACAGGACAGACGGGGCCCATCAAAGCAATCAACTAAACAGTCACGAGAACCTGTCGCATGAAGAGTAGCCCAGTATCGAATATCCAAGTAACAAAAGAATTCTTACCCATCAGACGATCAGAGTTTGAAGAACCAGGGTTGAAAGGATTGTCGTTACCCAGCAAGCTTATCAGTTTCTGCCATTGTTTACCTGAGAGTGGTGAAGGATACCCTCAATGCATCATTTCTGCCGAACTCCCAGCAAGACCAGCAGGGACACCATGTCCAGCAGCGACGACATGATGAACAACCCCTGCGCCACCAGCACCGCGTCCCCCATCACGTCTCTGCCGTGGTACCGGGCCTCTGCCACCACCAGCACCACATCTGCCCCCACACTGAGGACGAGTCTCCCACCACTCTGGATAGCCAATCTTGGCAAAACAAGTTGTAACATCATGACCTATTTTCTTGCAATGAGTACAGATCATACCTGATTTGTCCCTGGAATCTGAGGTTCTACTATTAGAAGCAGTAGAAAGACGAGGTGAAGTCTTGATAGCCAGCGCCAACACCTCCTCAGTAGCGGATTGGACCTAAAATTTTCGCATATCCTTCTCCTCACGGACTGTCTGGTATGCCCGATCTAAACTTGGCTGAGGATCCTGAGCCAGAATATTAGAACGGGTATGACCATACAACTCAGCATTCAACCCATACATAATATCCTGAAAGTGGTCTTCATTCCTCATAGCCTGTAGCTTTGCAGCAAGTTCACCACAGGTATAAGTAGGCAATAGAAAATAAGCAGCTTGTTCATCCCACAAAGACAGCAAATTTCCAAAGCAGGTTTCCATAGACATCGAAGCTGTTTGTTTGCACTCAGCCAAAGCCACCTTAATTTGTTGCTTTCGAGTGCCATTGCTAACAACAAATCTTTTCTCCAACAAGTTCCACAATAGATAAACCTCCTCAAAGTATGGTAAAGATTTCTTCAGAGACGGATCAATGGTATTAAGAACCCATTGAACCAATAGCGCTTGTACACATCTCCAATCAAGCAATTTACTAGCATCATTAACAGGTTTGATTTCAGTACCTTCTAGAAAAGTGATCTTTCACCTAGAGATCAGGGAGAGACGTATCGACCGAGACCACTCAGCATAGTTCGGTCCACGGAAAACAATATGAGTAATGATATTTCCTGGTTGATCAGCAGAACTCAGAAAATATAGATCCTTCGAATTAGGATAATTTGGGTTGTGTGCACCGCCACCGCTAGTCGCGATGGAGTAGATGGACGCAGCATCATCAGCCATCGCGGATGTTGGGTGTACAAAATAAAGTACAACGCTGATGAATCGGCCGTTGGCGGTGCGCCAGATCGGGCGCGTAGGGGTCGGCGACGCCGGATCGGGCGCGTAGGGGTCGGCGACGCCGGATCGGGCGCGTAGGAATCAGGGATCTGTCGGATCGGGCATCGAATCTGCCGCGATCAGGGGCGCCGGATGTCGGGCGCGTAGAGGATCGGTGGGAGCGTCGGGTCGGCACGTCGGGATCGATGGGCACGTCGTGTCGTCGCTGATCGGTGGGCGCGTCGGGTCGTTACTGATCGGCGGGCGTGTCGGGTCATCGGGTCGTCGGATCGGCACGGTCGGGCGCGTCATGTGCGTCGGGCGCGTAGAGATCGAGCGCGTCCGTCAACTCCGACGTCGGGCGCGTCAGGCACGTAGAGATCGGATCGAGGATGGTGAATAAGACGGCTAAGGTTTTTCTGGAGGCTCTGATACCATGTAGAAAATAATAATGCCTTGTGTTACTGATGAGAGCTGTTTACAATATATATAGTTTACACGTTTGGGCTTATGGGCTATATTTACATTACAAATATAATCTAACACAAAGTATGTTTTGGAAGTTCAAACAAGAATCCAGTATGTCCCATAACATATATAATTTATTACAACTCAAATCATTGCTGTTGCATATCCCAATAAAATTAAAAAACATAAGATGTGACAGTTTAATCCTTCAGTCGCCTCAGAAGTTTACTCGCCCAATGCCTAACATGCCGCTTTAATGTGAAACCAATAACCACACCGATCGCAAAGCCAATTGTATAGAGCCGATTCAGGATCTGTGTTTAATATTCGATTGCAACAGTTAGTAGTTTTAAACTGCAAAAAAACTATGCCAGGAGGTCATGTGTAGGATTACAAACTGAAGAAGCTCTAGATACTGGCAATGTATGCATAATTATATCTGGTATTAGACCGCTAATGCAAACTGAAGAAGCTCTAAATACTGCCAGGAGGTCATGTGTTGGATTGCAAACTGAATAAGCTCAGATCTGATCCATTTTGCATGTGGAAACTTTAGTTTGAAACATCAAATCGATAAAAGACTTACACACTAGTGACAAATTTAAATACTTACTGAGCTTCATGCAAGAACCCATATATATCAAACTGTAATCTTAAAAGGAAATAAAGTTTAGCAAGAAAAGTAAACCAAGCAAAATATTCATGAAAGGATACAGACAAGATAGTGTCCCTTATTTGACAATAGTCTCGAGGAAGAACCTTGTGAGATAATTGTCAAAAAAGGATTCAGACATGATAGGGACGGTCTTTTGGAGAAGTATTCATTAAATGTAGGCTGTCAAGCAGAGCTACTTTAAGGACACTTTATGTGATAACTAAAAGATTCATGTCGATTGGTTCTTTAGAAATATCTCAGTCATATGTGATTCTTACTACTTTATAATATTATTAAATTTGCTACTTATTACATCATTTGACGCAACAGTACATTACCAACAAACTCAAATACCCAACTAGTGCAACCCCATTTAATGCTTCATTTGACCTTATCGACTCTTCAAAACACACAACATTTATCCAACAACATGCTATCCCATTTTATGCTTGAAATTATGAAACTAGCAAAGTATGGGTTTTTCGATACAAGTCTCATAGATATCCATAAGATTACAAACAATTATTTCAATCCTCTATAAATCCTATATAATATAAGTGTGCGATCTGTGAGACACATGTAAAATATAAAACCCTAACAAACCTGGAATGGATCAGATCAAAGAATTAAGACTTTTAACTACTAGTCACGCTCCAAAAATATATATTCCCCATTAATAATAAATATTTTATTTTTGTAGATTAAGTTAGAGCATCTATGCCATAAGCTTTTTGTATGGACGATTCACTTTTTTGTTCTCTCAGAACATACCATAATTTAATGACCATTGCCTATTTCTTTAAAAAAAAAAAGTAGTAGAATGAAAGATATAAATATGTACCAGCTCAAATATAAAAATGTTTCAAGCAATTAAAAAATATACACACAAATTAAAGAGCTTACTACTAACAAGTGACCAATTAGTCCAACTTAATTATAAGAATCGAAAGAACCATATATGCATAGGAAACGTATGTATGCTTTATGGTAACTCGAATTGATATAACACAAATAAGACCATGTACCTTTATCAATGGTTCTCAAAGATTGTGTCAATGCTTTTCTGTACAACTCCATAAAAACAAGTCCAGTTCATCATTGAGCTTGAAGGAATTGTTATAATTTTCTACTTTTTCATTCTGCTCCAGAGTTGATATATCTGCAGTTGAAACCTTGAGTAGAAGATTTAGCTGATTGTTAACCGTACCCATGATTAGATCCATTATGACATTCTTTATAAACCAGAAGCATAAATTTGTCCTAAGGTTTGCAAAGCTAATGTTTTATATGAGGGACAAAATATAACTTAAGGGCAAAAACTGTAAAAAGTTGATATCAAGTAGATTGAGAATTAGAAATTTTCCAATTTCATAACAATTATCTGAATATAAAATCTTCTATTATTTACCTTCAGATGCAAAAGAGGTCCAAGCAAATGAAGTGAATGTATAGATGAGAATGTTAAGTTGGATGTATGGTTAGACAAGGTGGACAAAAAAAATTAGAGGATGTGTCAGAAGCGATCAAGGTAAAGTTACGTACTAGCATATCATGGTTATCAGAGGATGTGTCAATATTTTAAGAACTTCAGTACTATCTAGACATGCGGCAATGATTTCTTCAAGCTTCTTTATTATGCACCTCACCTCAGTGCTCCTCCCTTTCTCCTGCTCCCTCAAGAAAACCCTCACATATTCTGCCCTTGTGGCTCCTTGTGGCTTTCCCACTTTATATATCTTTCATATGCACCCATATGAAAACTTAGCTCCATAAACATGATAGAAAGCCTTTACCCACTCTCTCTCTCTCTTTCTCTCAGAGTTCCAAAGAATTGAATATATAATACAGGATTGATGGTCAATCACAATATATCAACATAGTAAAAAGTATGTAAAGGTTTAATGACCTCCACTGGTTAAACATGGGATGCTATCTGTACTCTGTACACGATTCGGTTATATGGTGTTCATATATTACCTTATTATTGACCAATATTAAATATCCAGAACCAATGCGAGTGTTTCCATCGTAGAAACATATTTTATTTTAAGAATCTAAGTGCAAGTAAGGTAACTGACTTTTTGTGGCAATGGAGCAAGTTATGACTTATGATTTGCTCATAACAGCCACAAAACAGGAGATGGGCATGAAAGGCTAAGGTTTTCCACCTTGTATTACAACTTGGCCTCTAACTTTGCTTCTAACCACAGGTCCCTTCAGAGTTCAGACAATGGATCTATTCCACACTTGCCTACTCACCTTCCAACAATGCAATTGACTCTCGTGCCATGTTGCACGGACACGAAAAAACGTACTTGTACCTGTATCATGTCCGAACTCATGCAACATAGGTGACTAGGGCTGAGTTTTCAGTTTCCTGCTTGTATAGTTTTATTGTCCTATTATTAACTTAAAT
This sequence comes from Iris pallida, assembly GCA_029216955.1. Lineage (NCBI taxonomy): Eukaryota > Viridiplantae > Streptophyta > Magnoliopsida > Asparagales > Iridaceae > Iris > Iris pallida. The sequence goes on from JANAVB010018998.1 coordinate 8,350,601, forward strand.
AATGTTATTCAATATATAAATAATAGACCACTTGGTCAATTGATGAAATAGTAAGTTTTAACTTGAAGGTCTCTCTAGCCACATTATTAATTGCTTTTTTCCGTATAAGTTCTACAAAATGTCCTATTAAATTCAACAACACAATTAAAAGATATTAGGAATGTCCATTTTTCAACTTTAGGTTGTACCTGTATACTTTTTCCCAGAAGCCAAATGTACCCGAACCGAATTCCACCACGTGTTGACAGAAAACGTGTCATTTGATGTCCACGGGAGTCGTCAATGAAACTACATGTGGAGCTTGCAATGTTGTTACATACCATTCTTCCAGTTTTGAGGTAGATATTATGTTTCTTCTAGTAGTCGAGAAAAATTCTGATGGGAGATAGCAGGGTAGATTATGATGAGTCTTCATGCTAGTTTGAGCAACATTCTGTTTTAATTATTTTGCTTGTCGAGTTACAGGTTGGTAGGCTAATTAATCTCTACTAGTATCAAGTTGCTTAATAGAGCTTATATCAGGCTATTGACTGCAGGCAGGCAATAACTTGCTTAAAATGATGTGTATGTTTGACTGTAATACGTTATGCCCAAGTAGCTAGGACAATATTATTTGTTTGAATTTTGAGTGTATGTTGCAGTTTGATAAAAGCTAGTAAATCTGAATGACAGGAACAAATTTAACAACACAATTAAAAGATATTACCCTTTCCCTCTACCCGATATATTCAGAGGGATACATTCTTATTCTCTTTCATAAATCTGAGACAAGGATCCGCGGTTAGAAACTATGTCCTCAGCCAAAGGGTTAATTAACTCTAATCACTTGACACCACTCTACTTTTCCTTCTAGTTTATGCCTCTCTTCATCCCTAGCTCATATACACCTAACCAAATTATAAGTGTTGATTTATAAAGGAACCCCAAAAATGAAAGCAACATAAGGTTTTCATCATGAAGCATCAAAGGGAAAACTATTTTTCGACATCCTAAGGAGCCTACTAGCGAAGGAAGCAAAACAAGGAAATGCTCCAGCTTCCATACAAACATATAGGACTTGGGATGACTTACCTCTTTTGACTTAAACTGTCGACAAAGGTTACAAGCAAAACAGTAAAGAAATTGGGTTGTTAAGATCAATGGCCTCCTTTGTCCAATTATGTCTCCACAAGCAGATACGGTTCTCCATCGCTCTCAGGAGAGCACATGTCCTTATTCATCAAATCTCTCTACTGTAATGATATCATATCTTATCAAAGATGCCAATAGTTGAGGTTTGATCCATATTAAAATTAGAAACTACAACAAAAAATAAAGAAGAAATTCTGGTTATATTACGCACTGTTAGTACCAGTTAATGGAAATGGTCACTGGAGTCGAAGCCGGAGTCGGTCGCACCCATCGACTGGAATTGGGAAAATGTGCACAAGTTTATTAAAGAAGCATCATTGACAATGCCAAACTAATATAGATTAAACTAAGAGCTTTATGCCTCAATCCAACAAGTTAATTTTTGATAGTATAAAATATTAGAAAAAGTTCCTAATAGAAGAAATCCAGTTGACAGTCCATTAATGTAAAGCATGGAAAGAGTTTATGCCGTTGTATTTATTCTAGTGTGCTTCCAGAGTGACTATCTATTTAATTTTCAGATCAAGTACAGTACATTATACCACTAGGCCTAGCTCTAGATGAGTGCATGAGTTGGTACGTGATTCAGTTTCGATAACAGAAGTTCACACCAGGACATGAACATGATAAATGGTTAATAAAAAGACACATTTAATGGCATCATTTTTTTTCTTATCCTGTATAGGCAAAATTAATGATGAATTTGATTAGCAGGCTCCGCCAAAAGGTTAGTCCCTGAATTCATATTTTTCTATAACGTAACCAAATTAATGCACAAAAACTCGGTGGAACATTAACAAGAAGTAGCGAAAGGTGAAATAAATAGTAATCAGAATTCCAACTTTCTGGAAAGAAGAAGATCATGATGACTTGCCATTTTTAGTAAAGTATACCAACGGGTTTGTCGTGTCATTTCTCTATCTATATATAATATCGGGGACGCATTTCGGTGTAGTTTGGAATACTATATCTTCTTTCGTATTTTTCGTGGGTGATCTGAACAACACTTCCCCTTTTAGTTGTATTAAATCCAAAGACAACCCAAAAACATAGGTATCAATTTTTGAGCTATACAGCTTGTGAAATAGACTCTAAGGGTCTGCTTGGTAATGGTGTTTTCACCAGTTATGGGGTATTTTTGAACCGACCGTTTATGAAAACCCCTGCTTGTTAATTTTTTTGAGGCACCGGTTTTGGTCGGTTCAAAAATCCCCCAAAACCGGTGTAATATATTTTTAGGTGGCTTTATAAACACCCCAAATCGGTGGGTTTTCAGCGGCTCTATTTTTTATTCCATTTATATCCTCATAAAAATATATAAAATTATAACTATTGATACCCTTGCCTATTTTATTTATTCGTGTAAAAAAATTTAGAACCGCTCGTTAGTGAATTACCAAACATAGATTGGACTGGTTTAAAAGTCGCTACTTAAAAACCATCCAAAATCGGACCCCTCATAACCTCTTATAACCGGTACTCTAAAAACACCTCATAACCGCTACCCCTACAATTACCAAGCAAACCCTTAACACTCTCACTTGTATACCAAATACAATTTATGTCGTCAAAACTACAACCCAATTTTTGTATAATGCTTTGGTATATTTGACCAAAGAAAGAAACATAATCTAGAAATAAAATTTCATATCACCATCCACGAGGCCTTGCTCCTAATTATATATGATGTAATTTGGTGGAAACTCACATACAATCAGAAGAAGAGAATATAAATTAAACTTATAGCCTCTTTTGAGGTCAGAGATATCCATGTGTGTCGAGGGTATTAACTAGGCACGGTAGAGGCCAGTATCGATCTAGAATAACCCCAAGTAACAACCTCTAATGCATTTGGAATCTAAAAGTAAATAGCTCTTATTGTACTAATTAGAAATTGCAAGTAGAGAATGGAACTAAATTCAACTAGAAAGAAGACCGGTTCATCTTACCTTACATTCTACGGGTTAGCCGTAGTTGGCCGAAGCAAAGGGAGGTGAGGAAGAGAGATTATATTTGGAAAGCAAAGGGAGGTGAGGAAATTTGGGTCGATGATGGAGGAGACGAGGCAAAAGAATTCGAGGAACTTGCAAAATCTGGCTAGATCCCCTACGCACACGCCAGACTAAGAACTCGCCGACGAGGAGGGAGCATGGAATCGTCGGGGACAAGAGAGAGGATGAGGGGTAGGGGATTGAGGAGATTAGAAACTAGGTTTAGGGTTTTTTTAATAGTGGAGAAGAAATGGAGGAATCTAGTCAAGGGTTTTATGGAGAAGGAAGTAGATGGTGTGATTTCTTCTTAAAATTTGGAGTAAAAGTGGAGAGGGAATAGAAACATTATAGGGTTAGGTTATTGAGGTCAAGTTTTTGGAACAAATTTGAAACGGTATAAAAGTGTACCCAATTAATTAAATAAAATTGAAAATTAAAATAAATTTTATTAGGAACATTTTTCTGATTTGGAACACTTTTTTATCGTTCCAGAACCTACTTACGAAAAATAAGTGTTCCAGATTAAAAAATGTCTCATGTTCCTTATTTGCTATTTTGGTGTAGTGTGCCTCGACCCGCTAGGTACCGCGGGTTCCATGAATATCCGTATTTTGTCTTGATATTTCTTTCTGTCTTTGGCTTTGTGTTTTACCTCTTTTTTGGACATCAATATGTAATCCTCTACTTCTTGCTCAGATGAAGAGATGAAGAACTTTTTATTTTGCTCATGAGATGTAGTCCTATGAATGTAACTGATTTTGAATAGACAGAGTACATTCGCTCTATTCTCTGCTTGTGGTATCTGTGGTGCTTTGTATTATAGAGCCGAATACCACATTTGTGTAAGGGTATCCTGCTGGGGGATCCCCCTCTTCCTTTTTTTTTTGTTTGGACCTATTGTCCTTTTGTGCATCCGAAAATACGAGCAAATAGATTAGAATGATACTTTCGTGGACCTATTACCCTTTGACACACCAGCGGTACAGGTAATAGATTTAAAACAAAAACTAACAGAGGTGACAAGGTCGTGATAGGTTTTGTGATCTTGGTGTCGTACCTTTCATCTCGGGTTGGGTACAGGCGTCAAGTTGGAAGACTATCGGTATCAGAGGTAATATGGACGTGACACGTGATAATCAATAGTAGTTTCTTGGTGGAATAGATTTTCTTGTCAAGTTTGGCTTCTTGTCAGGTATTCCTCCCTGAAGTAGAGGAAACTTTCCAAGATTCTTCTCCGACGACCTCCACCTAAGACGACGAGATAGCCCAGAAAGTTGTCAGAGCTTTCCAAGTGGCGGCCCTCGAGAGCATAGCCGGCTATGAAGAGCAGGCCAACATTCTGAGGAAGGTCCTGAATGACTTGGAGGGTCTGGTGGCCTGGTTTTGAGACATTAAGCAGCGGAGTTCGACGTCAATATTCCGTGTAGAGGACGACGCTTTGATGATAGCTCTTACGGAGGAGAAGGCTACCTTCCAGGCAAGAAAGGACGCCCTTGTCCAGGAGATTGGCGAACTGGCAGACCAGTACAGCCAGTTCAATGTTGCGAGTGAGGCACGTGCTGCCTCGAAGAATAGGCTGGCTGCACAAATCACTGAGAAACACAATCACATTGCACAGATCAGGAACAAGATCGCCCAGCTGGAAGCCGACATGAGGGCGACGACATCTGAACAGGAGGATTATTTGTCCCAGGCTGCCATGACTGCGACCGCTTCAGCCCGTTTATAAGAACAGCTGAAGAAGTTGGAGGGAGAGCATCATAGTCTGATCCTCTCTAAAGATGAAGTCGCTCATCAGAAAGAGGCACGGCGCCGAGCAACTGTGAAGTCTAAGGCCAAAATTGTGGCTCTAAGGGACAGCATCAATCGCCTGTGTATCCCATAGACTTTTGTAACTCGCTTCTTTTTTGGCCGTCACGGCTCTTGTACCTTTTTTCGTCTTTTGATAGACGTTTAAGTACAATATAAAGAATCTTTTCGGAAATGAATGTGGTTTTGTGAAATATCGATGCTAGAGGTAATATGAACGTAGCAGAGATATTTTTGGTGGGTATTCTGCTGGAGAATTTTGATGTGGACCTATTATGCATTTTATATTCGAATGATTCGAATATAGATAACAAGTTGAATGAAGCTGCTAGTAGAGGTAATATGGACGCAATAGCAGAGGATGTTCTATATCTGACCAGAGGTCATATAGACGTAGAAAGATATGTCACATTAGGTGGGAGTGGATAGTTCAGAGGTAGTTTGGACATGACTATCTTTGATGAATGCTTTGCTCAGAGGTTATGTGGACGTGGCAAAACATTTGATCATTCTGCCGGGGAAATAATTATTGGAAAATAATTCAGAGGTAATAGGGACGTGATTTGTTTTCGTAAAACCGAGTTTGGACGGAGTCAAAAACGGAAATAATTCCACCGGGGAAATATTTAGAGGACCTATTATCTATGGTGTATTCAAGACTCTTGAAATACGGATAATAGTTAGATAGGTTTTTTAATCATATAAACATCGTACAGTATATTTACATGACTAAATATATGTGAACAAAAAGAGGTTACACATAGTATTTCTTCAAGAACTTGCCATTGATAGGCATCATGAGCAAGTCACCATCGGACTTGGTTAGCCGGTACGCACCGTTAGAAAACACTGATTCTATGACGAAAGGACCTTCCATTTAGGCTGGAATTTACCTTTTATTTTGTGCGTCATGACCATTGGTCTTCTCACTGCTAAGACCAGATCGCCGACTTGGAAGATCTTTTCCTTCACTTTTTTGTTGAAAGCTCTGGAAAGGCGTGCTTGGTATAGCTCAATGCACTGTTGAGCTAACAAGCATTTTTCGTCTAGAGCTTCGAGCTCCTGGAGTCGCAGACGATAGCTTTCTTCAGTAGTCAGCTCGCTGGCTATGGCTACTAGAAGAGAAGGAATCTGGATTTCTAGGAGAAGAACTGCTTCGCTCCCATAAACCAGAGAGAATGGTGTACTGCCTGTTGGAGTCCGGACCGTTGTGCGATAGGCCCATAGACATTCACCGAGCTTCTCGTTCCAATCGCGCTTATTTGAAGACACGAACTTCTTGAGAAGTTTTATGATGGTTTTGTTGAAGGCGTCTACTAGCCCCTTAGCCGCTGGATTGTAGGCAGTAGAGGCTACGTTCTGGATTTGATTCTTATTGCTGAACTATAAAACCCCTAAATTTCTACTATATTTTTTTTATTTTATCGATTTTGGTATTGATTTAAAATTTTTGTATTGTACGTCGCGTAGTCGTATTGTACGCAAACGACGTATTTCGTAATTGCTCGTCGAGTACGAATATGGACGAGCGTACATATTTTTAGAAAAATATTTTAATTTTAATTTTTATAGTTCAAAATAATTTATATAATAAATACTTTGCTATCATACAAGAATTGCTATGTTTGTTCTTTTCATTTTAAAGGCCCTTCAACTACTAATAACAAATAATATTTTTATTGTATACTAGAAAAATATATTTATGTAAATAATATATGTGCACACATATATCATAATTATTTATTACCTTATTTTAAATAAATAGTGTAGCATTTTTGGAAAATATATTTTTGAAATATTTGTGACAATTTAAATTTTGATTTGATTCCATGGATACATTTAAATAGTAAACTAATATATATATTTGAAATTGATTTGATTTTAACCTAAAAGAATTTAATTTGATTTAAATTGGATTTGTATTTGGAATTAGATTTGATTGCTTTTGAATTTAAACTGCGAATTATCTACTTTGGGTTTTAAATAAATCCTAATCCTATCCAATTGGGAATTCCCACATCCTATAAATAGGCAGGTACTCAACCATTATTCTCCATAATTTATTCTTCCATAAATTCTACCACAATAGTGCGTGCATCGTGTCCGTGTTCCCCGTCCAAATCTTATTCCGTTATTTTACATATATATTATTTCTCTCGTGCCGACAACCCCGACACGATTCACCTAAACTCCTAACGTATCCAAATCCCGTCAACACCGAACCTTTCCTCTACTCCTTCTGGCCGACTCCGGCACTCTCACCACAGCCTTGACCTCTACCGTGTCCCGTCCACCACGCCTGATCCCAAACAACACACGGCAACCCGTCGCCGTAACCAATGTCTCGCCTCTCCACTCCAGCGATCTAGCAAACACACCACCACCATCACCACCATCAACCCTACCACCTCTCCGGCTCACCACCACCTCAGCCACCCACCGTACCCAAACTCCAACCGAACCCTCGGCTTCGACCAGCCTCGCCCCAATCACCTCTGTGGTCGCCGACTCTCATCGCCGTCATCACGACCAAAACCACCTCTACCATTCCCCGTCACCATCACAACCCCCGACCACGACCACTGGCTGGAAAACCCAACCACCACCGCCCTCACGGCCATCACCGAAAAACCTACCAAAAATTAAACCAAAATCGAAACCACTTACTTCCGCCGCGTGCCCGCCGGAGAGTCCCCGCCCGACCATCAGCGCCGCTCCGCCTCCTCCCCCGGCACAGCGCTCCACCATCCGCCGCTCACCGCCGCTCTCGTCCTCCCACGTCTCTTCTCCCCTTTGCCTCCTTCCCTCTCTGCGCTCGGCGCCGCCCGCCGATGAAACCCTCACCTTGGCCGCCCCTCCGCTACACCATCCGCCGTACTGCGCCGAAGCCCAGTGTCGCAGCCTCTCGCCCCCTCCTCCTCGATCCATCTCCACCGCGCGCAGCATCCCGCTCCTTCCCTCTCCCGACCGCCTCCGCCTCCACCTTGCCAGCCCAGCCGCCTCACTCCGGCTCTCGCCCATCCCGGCCGATCCCCTCCGCTCGCCACTTTCTTTCTTCTTTTATATTTCTTATTTTTGGCTTTAACTCTCTCTCCACTTAATAGTCTTAATTGCATCTTTCCCCTTTCACGAGACAGGGACAGCAGGTTGCTGTTGGATGGAAATGTTACGAATGTAACAATTCATTAGTATTATTTCTTCTTTCCTTCCTTTTCTTTTAAAAAAGAAGAAGAAGAGAGAGCAGCATGTGTTGTATGATAAATTAGTATTTTATCATTATTATTATTATTATATTTATTATCATTACTATTATTTGTTATTTGTTAGAAATTGTTATTATTATTATTCTTAATTATTATGAGGATTTTGTTGTGGTTGTTTGTTGATATTATTGTTTTTATGGTAAATATTTCTAACTATTTTAAAAAGATAGTTTTTACGAAAATCGTACTTGACAAAAATAAAAATTTAGTTATAGTCCTAAACTGATTTTTTTTTATTTTTCGAGGTACTTATCTATAATTATTTTTGGCTCATAAAAATATTTTCGTTGCAGATTTTCTATTTAATTAAGAAATAGTTTTCGACTTATAAATCATAATGTAGCCTAAAATGATTTTTCTTTTCTAGATTTTTCATGGTAGTTATCTATTATATATATTTTTTTCTATCTACAGTCGTATCTTTATAAACATAGAGTTTGCCTTGAAACATTTTTCTTTTTCAATTATATATATCTAAAAACTATTTTAGCTAATAAGAAAATATTTTTGAGTATTATAATTAGTTTTCTAAAAACGTATATATTATTTATTTACTTCTGATTATCCTTGTCCATGACTAAATCCCATTACTCCTATTCTCGCACAAATTCTAGAGTACCCTATGTCGACCTAAAATATTCTGACCGTTCTGGACCCAATGGAACTGTCCGTACCCCCATCAGGGGTCACCTTGCATAGTTCTCGCACCGAAGTTGTAGTTCATGCCAGCTTGATCATTGCAGCACACCAGGCTTCCTACCAGGCAAGATACCTTGCCATTTGCTGTTTATTTATTTTAGCTCATATTTTATGCATTATTTATTTTCTTTATTCAAAATAAACTGTGATACATGGCATAACCTGTTAGAACTTACTGTTCATTTATATTTTCTGCTATGTATTATTTTTCTTACACATTAAACCTAGATTTAGGGGACCACCTTTGTGTGTTGCATTCATGGCCTTGACACGTTGTACCACGAAGTTATGTGTCGCATGTAGAACACGAAAGTGCGTGATTGGCTGGCCACCAGTACGTACAAGCTATGCGATAGAAATAACCACTAATAGAGATTGCATGCTAGTTTGACTTAGCGGTTATAGTGGTTTGTGTTGTGGATACTATACAGTAGGCATTGGGCGGGGAGGACAATTCCTTATTGTATGGGCTTCGATGCACTTCTCTTGTGACCCGGACTCTTCACTGGAGATACGGGGTTGATGACCCATGATTACTGACGGCCATTGACGCTTCTGCGGAATGTTATGCTCTTACTGATGGGGCCTCTAGTGCCCAAGCGGGGATCATGCCGATCCTATTCAGCCAGGGCCCATGCGTAAAAAGGATTGTTCTTAACTATATTTTACTTAGAACGGTTAGGCACCTTTATCCGTTAGGTAGGAGTACTTTTGGTTTGAGTACTTGTATCTGACTGTGGCTTGGAACAATAACTTGTTGCGGATTAGTTCATCACATCTTATCCTTGTTTGGTTGTAGATGTGACTTACTACTTCGATGAGAAGGTATTGAACCTTGTTGGGGTCCGGATACCATATTGGATTCTTAGCATAGAAAGATACGTCACCGTAAATTAGTTTACCATCTCTTGTCCTTGTTTGGTTGGGGGGATGGTACGCTCGTTCAGTAGGTGCGTATTGGACCATGTTATAAATTCAATTGACTTATTTATTTGAGCAATATTTATTCAGTTTATATGGCATGATATTATGTGTCTTGTTACGTCCCTCTGAGGACCTGGTTATCTCGCCAGGTGTGTGCTATTGTCTTTCGTAGGTGTTCTAGCTCTAGCCGTGATCATCGCTATTTTCTTCGAGGATGATTGCACTTGGATCGTCTTCGCTTCGCCGGCCAAAAATCATTTTCTTTTTTCATGTATTTTTCTTTTACTTGTTGGTAGTGTATTTATCTCCGCCCAACATATTGTATCAAGACAATTCATTATCTTTATATGTTATCATTTATTCATTTTGTGTGGATGAGATTAGATATGGTTCTACAGCATTTTATCGCTTATGTATTCATACGAGGATTCCATATATTGGAGTGTACTTCGTAGGAATACAGCTGCCATTTCTATGTTCCTAGTCCTACGTATTTTGGGACTGGGGCATTATATGTTTTTGTGGTGGCCCATGCAGGTCAAGATAAAATTGTTTGGTTACTTTACTGTACCAAGCAAGCCTGCGTATAGGATTAGAAGTCTAGGGTCTCATCCACATACTTGACTCTTTCCTAGATTTTATCTACCGTTTGACTCATCGACTGCATCTTACTTGATTCCATCTAACAAAATTCTTATCTTTCCTTCGTGCCTGCTAGAGATTGACCCTACTAGTTAGATGTCCCAAACACCCTTAGCTTAATTCTTTAAGTTGGATAGAATACCCCACACACCCTTGACCATTAAGGGAATAAAAATAGAATTATCTATACCATAGAGACTAGAGGAAGTTAACCCATTTGGTCAACCAAGCCTTGGTCAATAAAACCATAGAATGATGGTATAGGAATAAACAAGACTTAGATCCTTATGACTCTTAGACCATTCATATTTATTTTTATTCATCTATTATCGTGCCTATATTTTACTATCTAGACTAATGATGCTAATGTAGCCTAGTTTTTGCAAGCTTAGCCTTTTACCAAGCTTGTTCGTGACATATATGTTAATGGAGGTACCCCACTAACATATTGTCTATCAGAACCGGTGCATGATGGTCTGATCAACCAAGTGCACTTTAGTTCGCTTTTATCTATCGTTCTACATGGGTGGAGACATAGCTAAACTTGTCCTCTAGAGTCCCATCCGCGACTGCCTTGGCAACTCCTTTTGTAATTTTTTTTTCGGTCGTCCTTGAATCACGTATTCGTATTCGATAACGCCTCCTTCAAACTCTATATTGCTTCGCCCTCACCCATTTTAGGAGGACGAAAGGATCATACTAGAAATTCCTCTAACCTTCCCATCGGCTATGACCATTCTCACTCGATGTTGCTATATCTTCATTCCAAACTACTTGGCCCTATCAAGATCCTCTAATCGCTTGATTTAAGTGAATCTATTTCGTTCTCTTAATCGTGACCCTCATTTATTACCCGTGACCATACCGTATTATTTTTCTATGATCTAGATCGTGAATTCTTACGGCATGATTTGTTATAGATTGTTTCCCATCGATACCCCCTTGTGTCTTCTCACCCCCCTACAAATTCTAAATTTCGAGGACAAAATTCTTTTCAGTTGGGCAGGATGTAAAACTCCTAAATTTCTACTATATTTTTTTATTTTATCGATTTTGGTATTGATTTAAAATTTTTGTATTGTACGTCGCGTAGTCATATTGTACGCAAACGACGTATTTCGTAATTGCTCGTCGAGTACGAATATGGACGAGCGTACATATTTTTAGAAAAATATTTTAATTTTAATTTTTATAGTTCAAAATAATTTATATAATAAATACTTTGCTATCATTCAAGAATTGCTAAGTTTGTTCCTTTCATTTTAACGGCCCTTCAACTACTAATAATAAATAATATTTTTATTGTATACTAGAAAAATATATTTATGTAAATAACACTTGTGCACACATATATCATAATTATTTATTACCTTATTTTAAATAAATAGTGTAATTTTTGAAATTATTATTATCAGCATTATTGGAAAACATATTTTTGAAATAACTGTGACAATTTAAATTTTGATTTGATTCCATGGATACATTTAAATAGTAAACTAATATCTATATTTGAAATTGATTTGATTTTAAACTAAAAGAATTTAATTTGATTTAAATTGGATTTGTATTTGGAATTGGATTTGATTGCTTTTAAATTTAAACTACGAATTATCTAATTTGGGTTTTAAATAAATCCTAATCCTATCCAATTGGGAATTCCCACATCCTATAAATAGGCAGGTACTCATCCATAATTCTCCACTATTTATTCTTCCACAAATTCCACCACAATAGTGCGTGCATCGTGTCCGTGTTCCCCGTCCAAATCTTATTCTATTATTTTACATATACATTATTTCTCTAGTGCCGACAACCCCGACACGATTCACCTAAACTCCTAACGTATCCAAATCCCGTCAACACCCAACCTTCCCTCTACTCCTTTTGGCCAACTCCGGTACTCTCACGACAGCCTTGCCCTCCACCGTGTTCCGTCCACCACGCCCGATCCCACACAACAAACGGTAACCCGTCGCCGTAACCAACGTCTCGCCTCCCCACTCCAGCGATCCAACAAAAACACCACCACCATCACCAGCATCAACCCTACCACCTCTCCGGCTCACCACCACCTCAGCCACCCACCGTACCCAGACTCCAACCGAACCCCCGACTTCGGCCAGCCTCGCCCCAATCACCTCTGTGGCCGCCGACTCTCATCGTCGTCATCACGACCAAAACCACCCCCATCATTCCCCGTCACCATCACAACCCCCGACCACGACCACTGGCCGAAAAATCCAACCACCACCGCCCTCACGGCCATCGTCGGAAAACCTACCAAAAATTAAACCAAAATCGAAACCACTTACCTCCGCCGCGCGCCCGCCGACGAGTCCCCGCCCGACCATCAGCGCCTCTCCGCCTCCTCCCCCGGTGCAGTGCTCCACCATCCGCCGCTCACCGCCGCTCTCGTCCTCCCGCCCCTCTTCTCCCCTTCGCCTTCTTCCCTCTTCGCGCTCGGCGCCGCCCGCCGATGAAACCCTTACCTTGGCCGCCCAGCCGCTCCACCATCCGCCGCACTGCGCCGAAGCCCAGTGCCGCAGCCTCTCTCCCCCTCCTCCTCGATCCATCTCCACCGTACGCAGCATCCCGCTCCTTCCCTCTCCCGACCGCCTCTGCCTCCACCTTGCCAGCCCAGCCGCCTCACTCCGGCTCTCGCCCATCCCGGCCGATCCCCTCCACTCGCCACTTTCTTCCTTCTTTTTTATTTCTTATTTTTGGCTTTGACTCTCTCTCCACTTGATAGTCTTAATTGCATCTTTCCCCTTTCACGAGACAGGGACAACAGGTTGTTGTTGGATGGAAATGTTACGAATGTAACAATTCATTAGTATTATTTCTTCTTTCCTTCCTTTTCTTTTAAAAAAAAGAAGAGAGAGCAGCATGTGCTGTATGATAAAGTTAGTATTTTATCATTATTATTATTATTATTATTATTATTATTATTATTATTATTATAATATTTATTATCATTACTATTATTTGTTATTTGTTAGAAATTGTTATTATTATTATTCTTAATTATTATGAGGATTTTGTTGTGGTTGTTTGTTGATATTATTGTTTTTATGGTAAATATTTCTAACTATTTTAAAAAGATAGTTTTTACCAAAATCGTACTTGACAAAAATAAAAATTTAGTTATAGCCCTAAACTGATTTTTTTTATTTTTCGAGGTACTTATCTATAATTATTTTTGGCTCATAAAAATATTTTCGTTGCAAATTTTCTATTTAATTAAGAAATAGTTTTTGACTTATAAATCATAATGTAGCCTAAAATGATTTTTCTTTTCTACATTTTTTAAGGTAGTTATCTAATATATATATATATTTTTCTATCTAGAGTCGTATCTTTACAAACTTAGAGTTTGCCTTATAATATTTTTATTTTTCAATTATATATATCTAAAAACTATTTTAGCTAATAAGAAAATATTTTCGAGTATTATAATTAGTTTTCTAAAAACGTATATATTATTTATTTATTTTTTATTATCCTTGTCCATGACTAAATCCTATTACTCCTATTCTCGTACCAATTCTAGACTACCCTATGTCGACCTAAACTATTCTGACCGTCCTGGACCCAATGGAACTGTCCGTGCGCCCATCAGGGATCACCTTGCATAGTTGTTGCACCGAAGTCGCAGTTCATGCCAGCTTGATCATTGCAGCACACCAGGCGTCCTACCAGGCAAGACACCTTGCCATTTGCTGTTTATTTATTTTAGCTCATATTTCATGCATTATTTATTTTCTTTATGCAAAATAAACTGTGATACATGGCATAATCTGTTAGAACTTACTGTTCATTTATATTTTCTGCTATGTATTATTTTTCTTACACATTAAACCTAGATTTAAGGGACCACCTTAGTGTGTTGCATTCATGGCCTTGACACGTTGTACCACGAAGTTGTGTGTCGCATGTAGAACAGAAAACTGAGTGATTGGCTGGCCACCAGTACGTACAAGCCGTACGATAGGGATAACCGCTAATAGAGATTGCATGCTAGTTTTGACTTAACGGTTATAGTGGTTTGTGTTGTGGATATAATACAGTAGGCATTAGGCGGGGAGGACAATTCCTTAGCATAAGGACTTCGATGCACTTCTCTTGTGACCCGGACTCTCCGCTGGAGATACGGGGTTGATGACCCATAATTACTGACGGCCACTGACGCTTCTGCGGAACATTATGCTCTTACTGATGGGGCCTCTGGTGCCCAAGGGGGACCATGTCGATCCTATTCAGCCAGGGCCCATGCGTAGGAAGGATTGTTCTTAACTATATTTCACTTAGAACGGTTAGGCACCTTTATCCGTTAGGTACGAGTACTTTTGGTTCGAGTACTTGTATCTGACCGTGGCTTGGAACAATAACTTGTCGCTGTTTGCCATTGATTGTAAAAGTACAGAACAATTATCGGAGGACTGAACTTAGACTCACAATACAAAATCGCTTGTACAAAGAAATCCTAGGGACGAAAACCTAGGTACAGGAATCTAAGTACAATTGTTTATTTTAGATTCTGGAAGGTGACGATAGAGGCTCGGGAAGGCGGCGGTAGCCCTGTCTTACTCCTTGGACGATCGGTATGCAGCCTTGGCTCCTTGTGAAAAAATGGTTTGCGTTGACGAAGAAGTGCTCTTTTTGCTCCTCTGTTGCTCTCCTGGCTTCTCTCTCTCTCTCTGTGTATTCTCTCTCTGACTCTGTATATTTTTATTCTTTTGTTGTCGGTCTTTGTGCAAAGAAATGATGCTGGCTATTTATAAGAGTGGGGTGTGACCATTAGGGTTTGTTAATGATCATTGTTTTGGAATGTCGGTGCTCCTTCAATCTATCTGAACCCTTGGTCCTAATTACAATGAATCTCGGCCATTAATGAGGATAGCACCGAATCTTGTGAGCAATTAATATTGATTGCTTTAAATCTTCATGATTGATTATACCAATGCCCGATTGCTCGCCACGTGTCCCATTGGCTTGATGATAAATGATATGCCTTGATCTCAGTAATTATGATGATGATGTCAGATATATTTGTTGAGATTCGGTTAAATCGTTGATTGATCCGATGCCACGTATTTTG
Organism: Iris pallida; assembly: GCA_029216955.1. Lineage (NCBI taxonomy): Eukaryota > Viridiplantae > Streptophyta > Magnoliopsida > Asparagales > Iridaceae > Iris > Iris pallida. Next base: position 8,366,158 of record JANAVB010018998.1, read on the forward strand.
ATTGTGGGTCCTGCCAGAGCCACATAGGATGGGCAACACTTGAACCGCAGGGAGATACTCTTCGTGAGCCGCATAGGACAATGCTTCATCGAACCGCAGGGAACGAACTCTCAATGAGCCGCATATGCATAGTCTTTGCGAGCCGTATGAGCTAGCGTTGTATTGAGCCGCAGGGGCTGAGCTCTCAGTGGGACGCGTATGGCTGATTTCTGCTAGTCATATAGGGTGACTTCTCCGTGAGCCGCATGAAGTTGTTCTCTATTTAAGCCGCATGAGATTTGCCACGTGGCTACCTAGGATTTCTGACGGATCGGGTCAGAGATCTTCTTCTTTTCCCGAAGAGTCTGTCATTATGGCAGAGTCATTATGACACTTTATGCCAGAGCCGCCACAGTCGTCAAATCGTGTCAGAGCATTAAATGAGGCCACTATTCAAAGGGCCAGCTGTAGGAAAGGATCTCAAGGGGACACGTGGCATGGATCGAGCCGTATATTCCTGCTGAACCGCATACACTCTCGAGCCGCATGAGACAGAGAGTCTTCCTTTGAACTGTATAAGACAGCTCCCATATGAGCCGCATGGGCTTCGTATCCGGAGCCGCATGGACCATTATTCTGATATTTTCCATGCTTCTACAGGACCCCCTTCAAAGTTTTCAATTTCCAAAATTGAAACACTTTGAATAAGAAGCCTCGTCCCGTTTATGTCGCATAAGCGTCCCAGCCGCATAGATTCATCTGTCCGCACAGGCTCTTTGCCACGTGTCCTGACTACGTGTGCAAATCTTCATTAAATGCTCTTGATTTGTTTTCGAATTAACGCCGTCTTTTGGGGGAGGATCCTAAAGTTTTTATTCTTTTGATTGTCCAGTTTGCCTCGACAGCCGAAGGGTCGATCTCGTCGTACGAGGCGTCGGTTCATAGTCCTTCTGTCTATAAATATGCGTATGTTCGGTTGGATTTTTTTAGACTTTTCCTTGACCAAAAGCTTCTGTCTTTGTCTCCTTCCTTCATCTGATCAACCGAAATGGCGCCTAGGATTTCCAAAGTTGTGAAGAAGGCCGCAGCGAAGAAAAAGAAATCAGCTTCGTCTTCGACTGTCGTTTCCCCTGTCCGCCTTGACGTTCATGTCGCCATCGAAGGTAACAACTGTGTAGAAGATAGGGTCTGCTCTACTGCCTACTTTGTGTACAAAACCACGTGGTTCGGATACATGTCCTCTGATCGTGCCGTATGGGATGTACCCCATGTCTGAGCCGTATACAAGTTTAACTTACGTAGTCTGCATTTATATCCTGTGACCGAGCCGCATGGAGTATGCTCCATACGAGTTACGGGGTCCGTCTACACATCTCATGATCAAGTCGCATGGGGTATGCTTTATGTAGGAGCCGCATGTGAGTTCAACTTACGTGGTCCGCATATACGTCCCATGACTTGAATCTGCATGAGGTTTTCCCCATGTTCGACCCGTATGCAAGTTGCCTTCAACGAGCCGCATGACTCTTTAGAATATCTTTTGCTTCATTTTGTTGTTTTGTTCTTGCAGTATCTCCGCTGGACGCTGAGGTTGCAGTGACAGAAGAGCCGCCGCCTCCTGCCATTGACCAGGGGTCTCCCTTTATGACAGAGACGAAGAAGAAGGAACCGTCGTCTGCGCATGATGGTCTCTCTCCAAATGTCGAGGCTGTTGGGAGTGGTAGCTCTTGGAATTCTGATGGTCCTATTCTGGACGAGGATCTCCTTCAACTGCATCCCTCGTATGTGAAGTGGTTGAGGGAGTGGTATATGCGTTTCTGTAACTAGGTTTTAGGGATTCCTTGTATGTTTCTGTCTGTTTAGCTGTGGTTTGTGTTTTCCCTTTTCGTCTGAAGAAGTAATGAAGAATTTCCTTTGGTTTTTTGTTTGTTAATTGTGTGAATGTAGCTGGACATTCCAATGAATGGAATGTACTTGCTTCCCTCTTTTCTTGTAATGGTTACCTTTGGTTCTGTGTGAACTTTGTATCCCTAGTGTTGATTACGACTGGGTACTTATTCTGAAAGAGTGGGGCTATATCAAATCTGGGGACTTTATTCCCCCAGTGGAATCTTTGCTCGTCTGGGCGACGTAGTTGACTTCAGAGTCAATGTGTCGAACTAGTCAGTGGTTTGAGCGGTCGACTGCCTCGCTGACGGACTATTTCTTGACGTTGTGTGCCTCTGAACCATAGTTGTTCCTCTGTCTTGTCTTGCTTGTTTTCTCTTTATTTCTATCTTGTAGCAGCGATATAATCCCGGAGGACGTAGAACTTTGAAAATGGATATGTTTCGTCTCATCTTTTCTTTCTTTGTACTTGGGTGTTTTGTGGAATTGGACTTGCTGGGGAATTATTTGTGGACCTGTTATCCTAGACGTACCTTGGTTTTAGGTACGAATAACAAGTTTGGACAGGATATCCGGAACAGCCGTGGTAAAGTGGTCATGGATGTTCTCGGTGCTAAAAAAAAGGAATGTCGTAGAGCAGCTGGGCTCCCGGGGCATGGTGGGGTAGTGAATTTATGCTAAGAAGCTTAGCAAAGGAATATTTGTTGACCTATTATCCTTGCGTACCCTGGTTTGGGATACAGATAATAGGGTGAAAGGAAAACCAACATATTTGCTCAGAGGTCATGAGGACATGGCAGGCATGAGGGTTTTACCGTGGAACCTTCCTGCTCAGAGGTAGTGAGGACATGGCAGGGGAGGTTTCACGGGGGATATTCGTGGTCAACAACGGACATTTGTGGACCTATTATCCTTGTCGTACTCCGGTTGTGGGTACAGATAATAGGTCGAAAGGAGACCGACATACTTGCTCAGAGGTAATGTGGACATGGCAAGCATGAAGGGTTCTTCGACGGAGCCTTCCCACTCAGAGGTAATGATGACATGGCAGGAGTGGGCTCAATGAAGAGGGAGTACATAGAACGACTCAGAGGTAGGAGAACGTGGAGGTTCTATGTGAGGGCGGTTTGTTTTTGGTGGAAGTAAAAACGATTCAGAGGTAATAAGGACATGTCCGTTTTCGGAAATTTGTGGATCGATTACCCTTTTTGTGTACTGGGAGTGCGGGTATTGGATCATGAGGGAGGATCTCTTCCAGGGAAGCAAGTTCAGAGGTATAATCATACGTGACTTACTATCTGAAAGAGTGACCAAAATGTTAGTTCAGAGACACCAGCGGGTACATAACTCGGTAAATTAACATATTAAGAAAGTGGGAGTCCAGCGACACCAGCGGGTACATGACTTGATAATCTAAAGGGGATGTAGGGGTGAGTTCAGGGGCACCAGCAGGTACATGACTCGATAATCTTGAAATGTTGTGGGTGTGAGTTCAGTGGTACCAGCTGGTACATGACTCGATAATCTGAAATGCTGAGGGTGTAAGTTTAGTGGTACCAGCGGGCACATGACTCGATAATCTTGAAATGTTGTGGGTGTGAGTTCAGTGGTACCAGCTGGTATATGACTCGATAATCTGAAATGCTGAGGGTGTGAGTTCAGTGGTACCAGCGGGCACGTGACTCGACGACCTTGTAGCGAATGTCGTTTAGACATAATATTTCTTCAGGAACTTGCCGTTGACGGGCAGCATGAGCAAGTCTCCGTTTTGCTTTGCAAGGCGGTAAGCACCGTTGGAGAATACCGTCTCAATGATAAATGGGCCCTCCCACTTTGGCTGGAATTTGCCGGTGGTCTTGTGAGTCATGACCATTGGCCTCCGGACTGCCAAGACGAGATCGCCTACCTGGAATGTTCTGATTTTGACCTTCTTGTTGAAGGCTCCTGAGATGCGTGCTTTGTATAACTCGATCCTTTGCTGAGCTAGGAGGCGCTTTTCATCTAAGGCCTCTAACTCTTGCAGTCGACGTCGGTAGTTATCATCGGTTGTCAATTGGTGTGTGAGGGCGACACGTAGTGAGGGGATCTGTGTCTCCAAGGGGAGGACTGCCTCACTTTCGTATACCAGGGAGAACGGTGTATTTCCGGTGGCTGTTCGGACCGTGGTACGATAAGCCCATAAGCACTCGCCGAGCTTGTCGTTCTAGTCACGTTTGTTGGAGGAGACAAACTTCTTGAGAAGTTTGATGATTGTTTTGTTGAATGCGTCTGCTAACCCATTTGCTGTCGGGTTGTACGGCATCGAGGCGATATTCTGAATACGGTGCTTATCGCAAAACTGATAGAATGCGTGGCTTGTAAACTACGGACCATTATCATGGATGATCCTTCGGGACAGTCCAAAGCTGTAGATGACGTGGTGTTTAAGGAAGCTGATCACGTTTGAAGTCTTGACTTCTACAAGTGGGATAGCTTCCGCCCATTTAGAGAAGTAATCAGTGATCGCAAGTATGAAGCGATGTCCTCGGAAGGAAGGTGGGGTGATTGGACCAATAATATCCATTCCCCATGCTTCGAATGGCCAGGACGCCACTGTCGGATGTAAAAATTCGGAGGGTTGGTGGATGAAGTCCGCGTGGACTTGGCAAGCTTTGTACTTTCTAGCATAATATATCGCGTCTGCCACCATTGTGGGCCAATAGTAGCCCATTCGGCAAAGGCGGTCTTGCAGTTTCGGGCCGGGCTGGTGGGCCCCGCAAACACCGTCATGGGCTTCTCGTACGGCTTCTTTGGCTTCTGCGTTTGACAGACATCGAAGCAGTAATCCATCTTAGGAGCGACGATACAGCATTTTCGTCTCTGTATCGTAGAAGAATATGAGGGAACGCCTTCTGATGGAAGTAGCTTCCTTTGGGTTCTCAGGCAGGATGTCGTAGACGACGAAGTCGATGAATGGTTGTCTCCAATCTGGGGCGTCATCGATCGTCTGTGCAGAATAACTTGCGACGAATTGCACATTGTTTTTGGGACAGACCAGTTCATGGCCTATCACTTCCACTGATTGCCGATCATAATTCGAAACTTCTAGGGAAGCGGCGAGACCAGCTAGGGCATCGGCTTCAATATTTCGGAGTCTGGGGACGTGCTCGATGAAGAACCCCTCAAATGCCGAGATGATATTGATCGCTATTTGATGATAAGGGATCATGTCTTCATGGCGTACCTCGTACGAACCCCGGATCTGATTGACGATTAGTTGGGAATCGCCGTACGCTTCAAGGTATTCTACCCCCAGCTCTTTTGCAAGTTGGAGGCCAATGACCAGAGCGTTGTACTCGGCCACATTATTAGAACAGGGTTCAGTGAGGGAATAAGCGCGGTTAATCACCAATCCGGAAGGAGAGATTAGTACTACTCCGACTCCGACGACTATATTGCCTTTAGGTCCGGTCCTCGAAGCACCGTCGAAGAACATTCGCCATATATTTTCGTGGGAGGTTGTATGCGAGTCGGCGACCTCATCTGGGATCTCTTCGTATATCCTGGAGGACTCCGAGCCTGGGTGGGCTGCCAAGAAATCTGCCAGGGCTTGACCTTTGACTGCCTTTTGGGGGACGAAGATCATATGATAAGGGGACAGCAGTATTGCCCATGTAGCGAGGCGAGAGCTGAGTGCCCCTGGTTTAGTCATGAGGACCCTGAGAGGGTTAACTCGTGAGATCACATGTATCGTTTGTCCGATGACATAGTGTCATGTTTTCTGAATGGCGAACACCAGAGCAAGGCATTCCTTCTCCACAGCGGTGTATCGGTGCTCTGGTCCAATCATCATTCGGCTGAGGTAATATATGGCCTGTTCATGGCCTGTATCGTTATTCTGTGCCAGCAGAGCACCGAAGGAGTGTTCCATTGCTCGTACATAGAGCAGAAATGGTTTTCCAGGGACTAGGGCTACCAAGACCGGAGGATTTGACAGATATTCTTTGATGCTATCGAAAGCACGCTGGCATTCTTCGTCCCATACGAATGAGACTCCTTTCTTCATGAGGTGCGTAAATGGCCGGCATCGCCCGGAGAGGTTGGAAATGAACCTTCTGATGTAAGCTTGCCTTCCCTGAAGGCCTCTGAGTTCGCGGAGATTTCTCGGGGGACCCATCTCCATGATTGCTTTTGTCTTCACGGGGTCTACATGGATACCCTTTGCAGTGATGATGAAGCCTAAGAACTTCCCGCTAAATACGCCCAGGAAGGACTTCGTAGGGTTCATCTTCAAATTGTGCGTCCGCATTGTGCGTCCGCATTAGGTCGAATACCGTCCTTAGATCCTGCAGATGGTCTCCTTTGCTACGGCTCTTGACGGCTATATCATCAATATAGCACTCCACCGTCTTGCGTAAGTGGTCTCTGAAGATGATGCTCATAGCTCTTTGATATGTGGCGCCAGCATTCTTTAAACCGAAAGGCATGACTGTGTAGCAGTACGTGCCAATCGGTGTTCGGAATGATGTATGCTTTTCGTCGTCGGGAGACATCTTGATTTGGTTGTATCCCGAGAAGCCCTCCATGAATGACATGCGCTCAAAGCCGCAGGTATTGTCGATCATGATGTCTGTGATAGGAAGGGGGAATTCATCTTTGGGGCATGCCTCGTTCAGATTACGGAAGTCGATGTAGATTCGAATTTTCCCATTCTTCTTGAGGACAGGTACTATATTGGCGACCCAATCGGGATGTTGCTCCTCACGAATGAAGCCGCTGGCTATTAGTTTGTTGATTTCAGCTTCGATCGCGTCCATGATGCTTGGGCGGAAGCGTCGCTGTTGTTGTTTGACTGGCTTCGCATCTGGCCGAATATTGAGTTTATGAAGAGCGATGTCAGGATTTAACCCTGACATGTCTTCATAGCTCCAGGCAAACACATTAATGTACTCCCTGACAAGTTCTAACAGCGACTTCCATTCTTCGTTGGTTAGGCTTTCACTGATGAAGATCGGTTTTGGAGAAGATTCACTGCCGAGATCCACTTGTATGACCTTATCTTCAGTAGGAGGTTCTCTCAGTTCGAATCACTTTTCCCATTGTGCGTCTAATTGCTGGGCCCATGGCTCTAGCTCGAGGATTTCGGGGATGTCTTCGTCTTCCTCGTAAGCGTCGGCGAACGTCATGTTGACTAACATGACTTGTCTGAACACATCTCTGATGCTGGTATCTGAGTCGAAAGTTGGCGATCTGGTTGAATGCGACTGCCAGTCGCATTCATCATCTGAACTTTTCGGGGTCGTAGTAGGCGTTACATACCCTAACCCGCATTGAGTTTTGTTATAGTAGTTCTATGGTTTGCCCGCCGGGGCTGGCAGCTTCAAAGGTAATCGTCGCCCAGTGTCATAGTTTAATCCTGGCGTAGTCTCTGGATCATACCCCTGTTTCTGCATGAGATATTTGGATTGAGGGCTATAGAGATATAGAGGCAGTCTCCCGGCATCTGACCCGAGGTCGTCTTCTTCTATGGTGCGGGGATGAGGGTTGTTCGTCCGGCCGAAGATGACTGGATGATCCCCTCCCTTGTGTATTCGGTAGGCGTCTTCTACTGGAGTAAGCTGGATTACGATGTACACATTTGTCACCTGTGTGTGTAGGTGAGCGCCTATGCCGTGTTCCATAGCATACATCGTACATAGCTTATTGAGCTCGATGTAGTTCAAAGATAACCCTTTATTGATGAAGTAAGGTATCTTTTCTAGGGGGATTACATCATCAGCGGAGGGGACATTAGTGTGGGCAGCCACATACTTGGCTAGTTCCGATTCCTCTTCGACTACCCCCTGTGTGAACGAAGACTGAGAGGACGACCTAGGAAGCTTGATTGTCAGTGGTCCAGTTGATGGAGCAGAGCATGGGGTAGTTGGCAGACTGGCGACCCCCAGTTTGGCATTCGATGTGGAGCGAGGAGTGGCTGCTTCGCTGGAAGTGTCTGACCTTGCATCGAGGCGACAACCTTTCTTGGGAAGACGTATTGTCAATGGCCTGTCCGAGGGGTTGAGCTTCCCTGTTTGTGGTTGACTGACTCTTGGTAACCTGATTGTTAGTGGCTCCATCGTGGGTCTCGGCACTTGGCCGGATCTCGGCAGCCGGATTGTCATCTGCTCCTCTTGCGCCGAGAGGCTGATCGCGTCCTTCCGCAGAGTGGCGATGAGGGGTACAGACTTGCCCGGTTTGCGAGCTTGGAGGTGGATCGTCAGGGGTCCTTCTGATCCCGTGGCTGTCTCAGTATGAGTTTGTGCGTCTCCTTCATCCAGGTGCCTCTTCGACTTTTCGTATAAACAGGAGTCCGAGTAGTAAGATTCGACCCCTTTGAAGGGATCAATGTCAGTAAACTCTGTCTTCACGAAGCCGTGTTTGTCGACATATTTGAAGCACTGGTGTAGCATGGAAGGCACGATCATATAATCGTGTATCCATGGGCGCTCCAAGAGGATGTTGTAAGAAGTGTCTGCATCTATGACGTAGCAGGTGACCTCGGATTGGAGATCGCCAATCTGACACTTCAGACGAATCTTCCCGATAGGGTAGCTCCTGCCCGAATTGAAACCGCTGATGGCGGTGCTTGTAGGTGTTAGGTGATGCATTGGGATGTGGAGATGATGTAGCAGACCTTTCGGGATGATGCTTATGGAAGAGCCAGGATCAATGTGCATCTGATCCACCTTCACGTTGCCGATGTATCCCGTGTAGTATAGCGGGCGATCATGTAGGTTGGTTTTGATGAGCATGTCCTGCAGAGTGAAGATGATGTTGGGCATTGCTCCCGTGTAGGCACTATCTTGGAGATCGATGGTTGAGTCCTCCCCAGTGAGGTTAGATTGAGCGAGATAGGCATCGGCATTTTGGAGTGCTTCGCTCAATGCAATATGAACGTCTTTGGAGAGCCTCAGGAGTTCATATAATGATAATTTGGCCGGAGTGTTAGCCAATTATGCTAAGATGTCAAAGTTGTAGGGCCTCTCTAGCCCTTGGGCTGCGTCCTTTTGGAGAGATTTGTCGAAGCGAGTCTCCTTCGGCCTAGGCTTGTCGGTCGTCGAAGGCTGAGCCGGTCCCAGAGCATCAGTTGCAGTGGGTTGATGATTTTCCGCTGGACTATCAACCACAGGTTGGGATTGCGCTCCGGACCGCGTGACGACGGCTGTAGCTTCCTCGTTGTCTGCTGAAATTGTGCGGCAGGTCTTGATTTTTCTACTTATTTTGTTGGTGGGAGATGGTGTGGGCCGAGTTACTTCTGACACCAAGTCTGGATGGACCCACATGACCTCTCCTCTTGAGGTGGTGAGAGGTACTAGACCAGCAGCTTGTTTTTGGGGCAGAGGAAGATTGGTAATCTCCATTGTCGCGAGAGGGACGGGAATTACCCCGTCTTGGGTCTCCGTTGGAGGGAAGTTGTCGAATTGTACGGACACCATATTGGCTGCTACGGTTACCTCTTCGAAGTCGATGGCCAGAGCGTTCGAATCGATGAGGCTTTGGATATACCGTTTTAGTTGGTAGCAGTCATGTGTAGTATGGTGTACATAACGGTGGTAATGGCAGAACTTCAGGTTCTCCAAATCAGCCGACCGAGGCTCCCGTCTTGGTGGAGGAAGCTGAATTCTACCTCCTTGTATAAGCATGTCTAAGATAGGCCTGACGTGGCCGTCTTCGAAAGAGTAAGTGATCTGAGGGCATTGCTTGTCTACTGGCTGTGGCTCGGGCTTCTGGGCCGTGTCGGCCACCATAGCCTGTTTTCCCTTGCTGTCCCGATTGTTGGAGGGGTTACCCCCATTTTCGTTGTTGAGACGCTTGCCCTTGTTTTCTCCTTCTGAGATGTACAACCCCAGTTGGCGGCTTTCTTCAGTCGTTCTTCAGCGCTTGAGGCGCTGATGATGAACGCCTTCCAATCTTTGAATTGACTCTCGCCCATCCAGAGATTGATCGTTGGAAGCAGTCTCTTTTGGCAGATTTCGATCAAAGAAGAATCCGGATTTCCGGAAGGCAGCTTCATGGCGGTCTGGCGGAACCGCTCGATATAGTTCCTTGTTAGCTCCTTCTCCCCTTGGACGATGTCCATGAGAGTGGACATAGTGATGTCTTATCCTACTTCATAGAATCGTTCCAAGAATATGCGCTTGAAGCCGGCGAAGGAATGGATGCAGTTGTCCGGTAGATTGCGGTACCAATCAATGGCGACTCCTTCTAATGCTCCAATGAATAACCGTGTGAGGATCGCATCTTCATGGGGCAGATGGTCGGTGATGACCTCAAAGTAAGTGATGTATCGACTTGCTGAGGTTTTGCCATCATACGGGTTGATGTTGAACGGCTGATATCTTGGTGGGAATGGAATATCCCTCCACTCAGCAGGATATGGTTGCCGTATTCTGAGATCTTGAGCGTTTTCTCGAGCATGAAACATGGCACGGAGCGCTTGGACCTCTCTTCTTACTTCTCGGGTCTCATCTGTCGCGGCGGGGGCTGTTATTTCGGAAGGATTATTGCCCGGGTTTGGTGCCGCTGAGTTCGAATCTATATTGCCCGCGGGGCCCGTGTTTGTTTAACCAGGCGCTCCTCCTTGTAAAGTGGGCAGGGCCATTTTAATCTCGTCTACAGACTTGACCAAAGCAAGTAATATGGCTTCGAAACTGTCGATGCGCTGGCGATTACTGGAACCACCTTGATCGCTGTCCATCATGAACACCGTTCTTACATGAGGAGCGATGGAAGGAACGGTGGAGGATGTGCCCTCTGAGTCGTACCCATGCACCGAGAAGTCATCGGGATAGGTGGAAATGTTCTCTTCGGGCTCAGACTCGGAGGGAACGGTATCCCCAGCTTCAGAGCTTGCCTTGTCTTGAGAGTTACGGATGTCCTCGGGGGCATCAGCGTCCGTTGCTTCTGATGGAAGAGTTGTTTGTGTGGACTCGGTTCCTTGGAACATCGGATTGTTGCGGATGTTCGGAGGAGTGTTACCCCCAGCTCCTTCAACCCCCAGCGATGTAGATGATGAATTTCTCATCGAGGTAAATTTCGTCTTTGAACGGGTGTGTTGGAATACACCAGTGGAGGGCAACCGTTTAGACGACAGTTTCCTAGTTGTAATGGTTGATATCTTCGGACTGGAGACGCTCGTTTTCTTCCTCCTCTCTTCGGCGGGAACTTTTTGAGCTGAATTACAGGAGACAACAGGAGGAGCCTCTTCTTCTGAGTTCGGGTGCTGTAGCCTTTGGAAGGCGGATGGCCGAGCTTCCGTCATTGCCGCGTTGTTGCAGCAGCAATTGACGATGATTTGGGTGCAGCAATGTCCAAGCGAGGACTCTTTGTACACCGACACTCCTTTTCTTTCCTTACGTTTGTGGAGGATCGTCTCCCGCAGGTCAGAGGAACCACTCTGTCTGTTTGCCGCGGGGGGCTGGACTTGAGTGGTTGTATACAACTTTCCATCCGAGGCCCGTGTGATAGTCAACGGGACGCTCCGATAGTCAGAGGTTGGGACAGCTGACTGGGCTCGATAAGCCCGCGCTGCCCTAGACTTCCTCCTTCTAGTACTTGTGGGTGCATAATAGGATGAGTCCAAGTTGAATGCCACAGAATCTGGCTTATCATACAGAGAATCATCAGGGTCGGGACCGTATGAGAGACGGTCGAAGATCGATCGAGAGAAGCGTGGAACGGACGCTATGCCGCCAGAGTTGGGTACCGTGCAGTCTGTCTGCATGCGGTCATCTTCTGCTGTCGGATGAGTTGTCTTTGGGCGGTTAGGAGTCACGATCGTGCAGGCTGGCCGCATGCGGTTGGCAATAGTGGCCGCATGGGTTCTCTGCAAGCGGCTGCCTCTTGTAGCCTCATGTGTTTCATCCATGTGATTGGCGACTGTAGCTGCATAAACTATGCGGCTGCCAGATGTGACCGCATGATTCTTCTTCATGCGGCCAGCGACTGTGGTCGCATGAGCCTTTTTCACTCGGCTAGCACCCCTATGCGGCTCAGTTCGCGTAGAGTTCCTCTTTGCCTCTGCAAGTCCAGCATCTTAGTGTTTTCTCCTGCCGGACTTGGAGACAGCAGAGTTGTCTACGGTCTGAAGTGGGGCCGTAGAAGAGTTCTTTTCACCGTCTTGAGCAACAGAGGGTACACCGTCGGGGGCTTGGGGAGGAGCAAATGATTTTGGCCTCCACTCATTGTGAGCCTTTGTCGTGCGGGTGCGCTTCTGGACCGGGCCAGCGCTTTCTTCGGAGAGCATCTCTTCAAACGCTTGTTGGTCGAAGCGGACGACCATCTTTTGTTGCGTGGAGCCAAGTTTGGCTGCATCCGATTGCGTCACCAACTCCTCAGCCGTGGAGAAGTTTGTCCCCAGCAGAGTCGCCATCGTGTTTGCCATTGATTGTAAAAGTACAGAACAATTATCGGAGGACTGAACTTAGACTCACAATACAAACTCGCTTGTACAAAGAAAGCCTAGGGACGAAAACCTAGGTACAGCAATCTAAGTACAATTGTTTATTTTAGATTCTGGGAGGTGACGATAGAGGCTCGAAAAGGCGACGGCAGCCCTACCTTAATCCTTGGACGATCGGTATGCAGCCTTGGCTCCTTGTGAAAAGATGGTTGGCGTTGACGAAGAAGTGCTCTTTTTGCTCCTCTGTTGCTCTCCTGGCTTCTCTCTCTCTCTGTGTATTCTCTCTCTGACTCTGTATATTTTTATTCTTTTATTGCTGGTCCTTTTTGCAAAGAAATGATGCTGGCTATTTATAAGAGTGGGGTGTGACCATTAGGGTTTGCTAATGATCATTGTTTTGGAATGTCGGCGCTCCTTCAATCTATCTGAACCCTTGGTCCTGATTACAATGAATCTCGGCCATTAATGAGGATAGCACCGAATCTTGTGAGCAATTAATATTGATTGCTTTAAATCTTCATGATTGATTTTACCAATGCTCGATTGCTCGCCACTTGTCCCATTGGCTTGATGATAAATGATATGCCTTGATCTCAGTAATTATGATGATGATGTCAGATATATTTGTTGAGGTTCGGTTAAATCGTTGATTGATCCGATGCCACGTGTTTTGATTGTGGGTCCTGCCAGAGCCGCATAGGATGGGCAACACTTGAACCGCAGGGAGATACTCTTCGTGAGCCATATAGGACAATGCTTCATCGAACCGCAGGGAACGAACTCTCAATGAGCCGCATATGCATAGTCTTTGCGAGCCGCATGAGCTAGCGTTGTATTGAGCAGCAGGGGCTGAGCTCTCAGTGGGCCGCATATGGCTGATTTCTACTAGTCATATAGGGTGACTTCTCCGTGAGCCGCATGAAGCTGTTCTCTATTTAAGCCGCATGAGATTTGCCACGTGGCTACCTAGGATTTCTGACGGATCGGGTCAGCGATCTTCTTCTTTTCCTGAAGAGTCTGTCATTATGGCAGAGTCATTATGACACTTTATGCCAGAGCCGCCACAGTCGTCAAATCGTGTCAGAGCATTAAATGAGGCCACTATTCAAAGGGCCAGCTGTAGGGAAGGATCTCAGGGGGACACGTGGCATGGATCGAGCCGCATATTCCTGCTGAACCGCATACACTCTCGAGCCGTATGAGACAGAGAGTCTTCCTTTGAACTGTATAAGACAGCTCCCATATGAGCCGCATGGGCTTCGTATCCGGAGCCGCATGGACCATTATTCTGATATTTTCTATACTTCTACAGTCGCAAATTAGTTCGTCACATCTTGTCCTTGTTTGGTTGTAGGTGTGACTTACTACTTCGATGAGAAGGTATTGAACCTTGTTGGGGTCCGGATACCATATTGGATTCTTAGCATGGAAAGATACATCATCGTGAATTAGTTTACCATCTCCTGTCCTTGTTTGGTTGGGGGGATAGTACGCTCGTTCAGTAGGTGCGTATTGGACCATGTTATAAATTCAATTGACTTATTTATTTGAGCAATATTTATTCAGTTTATATGGCATGATATTATGTGTCTTGTTACGTCCCTTTGAGGACCTGGTTATCTCGCCAGGTGTGTGCTATTGTCTTTCGCAGGTATTGTAGCTCTAGCCGTGATCATCGTTATTTTCTTCGAGGATGATTGCACTTGGATCGTCTTCGCTTCGCCCGCCAAAAATCATTTTCTTTTTTCATGTATTTTTCTTTTACTTGTTGGTAGTGGATTTGTCTCCGCCCAACATATTGTATCAAGACAATTCATTATCTTTATATGTTATCGTTTATTCATTTTGTGTGGATGAGATTAGATATGGTTCTACTGTATTTTACAGCTTATGTATTCATACGAGGATTCCATATATTGGAGTGTACTTCGTACGAATACAACTGGCATGTCTACGTTCCTAGTCCTACGTATTTTGGGACTGGGGCGTTACAAGAACCGATAGAATGCATGGCTTACAAACTGTGGACCATTATCATGGATGATCCTGCGAGGTAGGCCGAAGCGGTAGATGACGTGATGTTTGATGAAACTGATCACGTTGGACGTCTTCACTTCGGTGAGCGGTATAGCTTCCATCCATTTGGAAAAGTAATCGGTTATAGCTAGGATGAACCGATGTACTTTGGAGGATGGCGGGCTGATTGGTCCTATGACATCCATATCCGAGGCTTCAAATGGCCAAGATGCTGTCGTCGGGTATAGAAACTCTGAAGGTTGATGAATGAAGTCGGCGTGGAACTGGCAAGCTCTACACTTCTTTGCATATTCAATAGCATCCGCTATCATTGTGGGCCAGTAATAACCCATTCGTTTGAGGCGATCTTGTAATTTGGGGCCTGGTTGATGTGCACCACAAACTCCATTGGGAGCCTCCCGGAGTACATGCTTGGCTTCTGTGTCTGATAAGTATCGTAACAGTAGCCCGTCATAAGAGTATCGGTACAGCATCTTGGTAGCTGTGTCGTAGTAAAATCTTAGGGATCGCCTTTGGATGGATACTGCTTCCTTCGGGTCCTCAGGGAGGATTCCATAGACAGCGTAGTCTATAAAGGAAAATCTCTAGTTTTTAGCATCGACGTTTATTTCTGCTGCATAACTGTTATGAATATGCAAGACATCTTTCACACAAAATAGTTTTCGACCAAACACTGTGATCGACTGTTGTGTATTAGTAGGAACGGTCAAGGAAGCAGCGAGACCGGCTAGGGCATCTTCTTCAATATTCTGTAGTCGAGGCACGTGCTCGATGAAGAATCCAGCGAAAGTAGACACCAGCTCGATTGTTGCTCCGTCGTAGGGGATGAGATCTTCGTAGAGAACTTTATAATTCCCTCGGACCTGACTAACTATTAGCTTGGAATTGCCGTAAGCCTCTAGATAGTCAACTTCCAGTTGCTTTACCAGTTGCAGGCCGATTAATAGGGCATTATATTCGGCCACGTTGTTGGTGCATGGTTCCACGAGAGAATATGCACGGTGTATAATCAGATGATCAGGTGACACGAGCACGACACCTACTCCAGCCATGATATTCCTTTTGGGTCCTGTTCTTGATGCACCGTCAAAGAACATTCGCCAAATGGGGATTTCTTTAGTTGCAGTGTTAGACTCCACCACTTCGTCGAGGATTTCGTTATAGAGCTTGGACGACTCCGGCACCGGATGAGCTGCTAGGAAATCAGCTAATGCTTGGCCTTTTACTGCCTTCTGAGGAACAAAGATCATACCATATGGAGTCAACAACATTGCCCATGTAGCTAAATGGAAATTAAGAGAGCCCGGTTTAGTCATGAGTATTCTGAGAGGGTTGACTTTAGATATAATATGGATAGTCTGCCCAGACACGTAGTGGCGTATCTTCTAGATGGCAAATACTAGTGCAAGGCATTCCTTCTTCACTGGTGTGTATCTATGCTCGGCACCAACCATTACGCGGCTGGAGTAGTAGATTGCCTGTTCATGGCCGCCTTCGTTCTTCTGAGCTAAGAGGGTGCCAAGGGAATGATCCATAGCGTGGACATATAGTGAGAAGGGCTTCCCTATTATTGGAGCTACCAATACTGGATGGCTTGTAAGATACTCCTTGATGTCATCGAATGCGCGTTGACATTGTTCAGTCCAGACGAAAGATACGCATTTCTTCATGAGCTGAGTAAATGGTTGACAACTTCCAGAGAGGTTCGAAATTAATCGTCTGATGTAGGCTAGCCTTCCTTATAGTTTGCATAGCTCTTTGAGGTTTCATGGAGGATGCATATCGAGAATAGGCTTCACTTTCTCCGGGTCCAGATGTATACCCTTTGAAGTGATTACGAAACCAAAAAACTTGCCGCTGGAGACTCCCAGAAAAGACTTGGTTGGATTCATCTTGAGTTGGCGTGCACGCATTAGTTCGAACACCGTTCTCAAGTCCTGGAGGTGGTTGCCCTTGAGACGACTTTTGACTGTGATATCGTCTATATAGCACTCTATGGTTTTGTGCAAATGATCGTGAAAAATTGTGTTCATGGCTCGCTGGTATGTTGCCCCTGTATTCTTCAATCCGAAGGGCATCACCGTATAGCAGTATACCCCCAACGGTGTTCGAAAAGATGTGTGCTTCTCGTCGTCGGGGAACATCTTAATCTGGTTGTAGCCTGAGAACCCATCCCTGAATGACATCCGCTCGAAGCCGCAAGTATTGTCGATCATTACGTCAGTGATCGGTAGAAGGAACTCGTCTTTCGGGCATACAGAGTTCAAATTATGGTAGTCGATACATACTCGAACTTTACCATTCTTTTTTATGATTGGAACGATGTTGGCAACCCAGTCTGGGTGTTGTTCCTCGTGAATGAATCCACTGGCAATGAGTTTTTTGACTTCATTCTCGATGGCTTCCATAACGTCTGGACGGAATCGTCGTTGTTGCTGCTTCACTGTCTTAGCTTTAGACAAAATGTTCAGGCGATGCATAGCTACTTTAGGGTCCAAGCCTGGCATGTCTTCATAGCTCCATGCGAAGATGTCGATGTATTCTCTTATAAGCTGTATAAGAGATTGGCGTTCATCGCCAGATAGGCTTTTGCTGATTAAGATTGATTTGAAGGATGCTTCATCTCCTAGATTGACTTGGATGACTTCGACTTCGGTAGGTGGTTCTCGTTGTTCGAAGCGCAGCTCCCACCTGGTGTCCATCATTTGAGCCTATTGTTCGAGTTTGATTAATTGGACATCGTCTGTAATTTGGTCGAAGGAAACTATGTTGACGGACAGAGTTGCTTTGAACATGTCGTCGATGTTGGAGTTTGAGTCCCATAGGGAGGAATCAGAAGAATAAGAACAACGATCTGCTTCATCATCTGATCTTTCGGGAGTTGTTGGAGGAGAGACATAGCCCAAACCAACACCGCTTCGTTGATAGTAGTCCTCGGGTTTACCGGGGGTAGCAAAGTGTCGTATTGGCAACCGTCGTCCTCGACCTTAATTTAGCCCTTTGTCGCTTTTGATGTCATATCCCATGTTCTGGATGATGTTCTTGGCCTGCCAACTTTACCAGAAAAGTTGTATTTTCCCAGTCATAGTCGGCTTCTGTGTTGTGCTTGGGAGAAGTAGAGTCTGGAACGAACTTTCTCTCGCCAATTATACGACCGAAGATGATTAGCTCTTCATCTTTCTTTTTGGCTGTAACGATGAAGTAGAGGATATCTTCAGGGTAAACTTTTTTCTGCAGGTGAGGTGTTGTGACCGGCATGTAGAGGTGTGGTCCTATGTCGTTCTCTAGAGCGTATATCATATCTATGTAGTGGTTTACAGATTGATTGACATCAGAGTAATTCAAAGATAAACCTTTACTAAGAAAATACGCAAGTTCTTCTTCATGGATAACATCATCCGCTGAAGGTATATTATTATGAGTATTGATATATTCATTGAGAGGATCATCATTTGGAAGAGGAGCCACAGTCTTGGCTGAGTTCAGCACGTAGTGTAATTCTTCAGGATTGGGGGGACGGGTGTCAGTAGGTTCCTCCCGGGATGTCTTGTTGAGAGTGATGGTTAGTGGCTTGACCTTGTCAGGGTTCTTCTTTTTCATCCAGATTATGAGAGGCTTCGGAGTACTTTTTGGAGTAGTACGTCCTTTGACTCGGATAATCAGGGGACCATTGGAGGATGGACTTGCTTCAGCTTCATTGTCAGCTTCATTGCCGTCTTCCTTAGGGGGTTAAGATTGGTAAAGTATCGAATCTCCATAGTAAGCTTCGATGCTCTTAAAAGAATCGACATCGGCAAACTCCGTCTTCAGGACACCGTCGCTGTTGACGTACTTGAAGCACTGGTGAAGTGTGGAAGGAACGATCATGTTCTCGTGTATCCATGGACTGTTTGCCATCGATTATAAAAGAACAGAACAGTTTTATGGGAGGACTGGACTTTTACTTCACAATACAAACTAGCTCGTACAAAGAGAGCCTAGGAATAAAACCTAGGAAAAACAATCTAAGTACAATTGTTTAGTTTTTCTGGGGGGTGACGGTAGAGGCTCGGGAAAGTGATATCAACTCTGCCTTACTCCTTGGACGATCGGACGTAGCTTCTGTTCTGGCGAAGAAATACTCTTTGTGTGTGCGGGAGTTGCTAGTCTATCTGCTCGGGCTCTGTGCGTATAACTCTATGTGTTGCAAAGGAATAATCCTCTGCTATTTATAGGGCTTTGTGATAAGTAGGGTGTGCAGTAATTGCTCCTTGAAAAGTGGGCGGTTGGGGATTGGTTAAGATTAGCCTTGATCTTGTTTATTGGAAATCAATCTGGGCTGTTTATGTTGATTGCAACAAATATGCATTATTTGTTGGAAATCGATATGGGCAGTTATGATGATTGCAATAAATCTGTATTGTTATGATTTGTTGGTTGCTAAATCCGAGAGGATAAGTTTTAGTCAATCTTCTGCCACGTGTCCCAACTGTCATTTATGTTGCGAGCCGCATGACTGAGCCGCATGAGCTCCTGCTGAACTGGTCCGCTGAAGTCCCATTGAACAGAACCGTATAAGCCCCTTGTAAACTGGACCGCAGGAAGTCCCACTGAACAGAACCGCATGAGCTCCTGGTGAACTGGTCCGCATGAAGTCCCATTGAACAGAACCGCATAAGCCACTTTGTAAACTGGGCCGCATGAAGTCCCATTGAACAAAACCGCATAAGCCTCTTGTAAATTGGACCGCATGAAGTCCCATTGGGACAGAGCCGCATGAGGACCCATCAGAACAGAGCCGCATGAAGCTCCATCAAATCAGAGCCGCATGAGCTCCTTTAAATGATCGGCATAAAGAGCTTTGGAATTGGTGGATCGTGCCAACTATAAAGATTTTTCTCGTCTCTCTAGGAGCACGTCATTATGTCAGAGGCATCATTTTACCTTTATGTCAGAGCTATCAATCCTTTGTGTCAGAGCTGCCGCACTGTGTGAGAGCATTTAATGAGCCAGCTACACAGAGAAATGATGGCCAAATGTAGAGTCATATTTTGAACCGCATAGGGCCACATGACTTTTTCCGAGCCGCATGGAGCTATCGGGGACTTTCGAGTCGCATGAAGCTATAAGGGGCTTTTTTGAGCCGCATGAAGCTCTAAGGGACTTCTTGAGCCGCATGGAGCTCTAAGTGAGTTTTGAGCCGCAAAAAGAGTCCCTTAATATTGAGCAGCATCGAATCTCCTGTTCTTTTCCATGCTTCTACAAGACCCCCTTCAAAGTTTTCAATTTGTAAAATTGAAATACTTTGAATAAGAAGCATGGCTATGTCCGTATAAACTCCTCATGCCGCATAGACTCCTCTGGTCGCATAGCCTTCTCTAGCCGTATAGATTTCTCTGGCCGCATAGACTCTTCTTGCCGCATAGATTTCTCTGGTCGCATAGACTCTTCTGGCCGCATACTGGTCCTGTGCCACGTAGGCGTCTCATTTAATTGCCTTTGATTTACTTTGATTTAAAGCCGTCTTTTGGGATAGGATCCCAAGAGTCAGCTTTAAAAATTTAGATTTGTCTTCATGATTACGAGTAATCTTTTGCATGCAGGGGATAGAAATCCAAGAGTCGGTCTTATCTCCTAGGCAGCTCGTAATGCGAAGCTGTAGAAGTATGGAAAATACTAAAGAAAGACCCCATGCGGCTCAGAAAGCCCATGCGGCTCACAGATTCATGCGGCACAAGGGACTATGCGGCTCGAGACATTCCATGTGGCTCAGAGGACACGTGGCTTGCAAATACAGTTCTCCCCTCCTGCATTAATTACTTTAACGGCTGACAGCTCCGACGAAGTGACAGCCCTGACACAAAGAGGTAATTATGACTCTGTCATAATGACAAACTCCTAGGAAAACGAAGGAGATCTCTGTCACAATCCCCCGAGATCCAGAAAATGCTATGTGGCCTTGCCACGTAGATGTTCGTATGCGGCTCGAGCGAAGACTTCCCATGCGGTTCAGGATGAAGCTGTCGTATGCGGCTCAGGACAAGACATTCATATGCGGCCCAAGCAAAGACCTCCCATGCGGCTCAGGTTGATGCTGCCCTAAACGGTTCAGGCCGAGGTAGTCTTATGGGGCTCAATCGGAGGCCCCCTCTATGCGGCTTAAACAGGGGACCATCTCTATGCGGTTCAAGCGGAGGCATTTCCATACAGCTCAAGCAGAGGCCTCCCCATGCGGCTCGCAAGGATCATCTCCATGCGGCTCACTACCCATCATATGGTTCAAAGGTTCGGGGGGCCACTCTCCAAGCAGCCCTGACACGTGGCCAGTCATATGCGGCTCCATCCTTACGCGGCTCAGTCCTTATGCGGCTCAATCCTCATAGCGACTCCCAGGACTCGTGTCATAAAGCCAATCAATTTCCCAGATTTACTGCAATTAAAGATCGGGTCAAATCCCAGTAATCTGGGACGCGTGGTAGGAGAATGAATTAAACTTATTCATCCTGATTCGCAGACATCAGCAAATCATCATTACGAGGATTCATTCCAATCAGCATTAATTACTGATAGGATTTGGTGCAATCTACATTAAGTGGCCCAGATCCATCACACTCAAGATTAATGGCTCAGATTGATCAATCAACAAGCCGCCGCCACTCTAAGGGGTAATCACTACAAACCCTAATGATTGCATTCCCCTTCTTATAAATAGCAAGGTGCCATTCCCTTGTAAAGGACCCCTTTTTCGAGATCAGAGAGCATTAGAAGACTTGGAGAAAAAGTGCAGAGAGAGAGCAAAGAGAGCATTTCTTCAACGCCAAGCAATCTTCCGAAGCCAAGGCTGCATACCGATCGTCCAAGGAGTAAGGCAGAGCGGCCGTCGCTTTCCCGAGCCTCTACCGTCACCCCCCCAGAATCTAAAATAAATAATTGTACTTAGACTGCTGTACCTAGACTTTCGTCCTTAGGCTTTCTTTGTACAAGCGAGTTTGTAACGTGAAGTAAAAATCCAGTCCTCCGATAATTATTCTGCTCTTTTATATTTCATGGCAAACACGATGGCGACTCTGCTGGGGGCAAACTTCTCCACGACTGAGGAGTTGGTGACGCAATCGGATGCAGCCAAACTTGGTTCCACGCAACAGAAGATGGTCGTCCACTTAGACCAACAGGCGTTCGAAGAAATGCTCTCCGAAGGGAGCGCTGGCCCGGTCCAGAAGCGCACCCGCACCACGAAGGCTCGCAAAGAGTGGAGGCCAAAATCGTTTGCTCCTCCCCAGGCCCTCGATGGAGTACTCTCTACTACCCAAGACGGTGAAGGCGATTCTCGTGCGGCCCCACTTTAAGCCATAGAAGACTCTGCTGTCCCCAAGTCCGGCAGAGGAAATCACTACGATGCTGGACTTGCAGGGGCAAAGAGCGACTCTATGGGCTCCAGAATGAAATCGAACAAGGGCATTAGCCGCAAAGCGAGGACTCATGCGGCTAAGATGTCCAGCCGCATGAATGATGACCATGCGGCTGAAACTGCTAGCCAAATGCATAGTACTCATGCGGCTAGGATTTCCAGCCGCATGGAGAACACTTATGCGGCCAGGGTTTCCAGCCGTATGGAGAAGACCCATGCGGCCACGTCTGCCAGCCGCATGAGGATTGATGATTCCAGCCGCATGACGTCTACTCCACGAGGTAATGTCTTCGACCGCCTCACCTATAGTCCTGATCTCCTGTGCTCCCAAGAAGACATGTCTGATTCTCTCTAGCACCACTTAGACTCTTACTACTATGTGCCCTCACGTACTAGAGTGAAGAAGTCTAGGGCAGCACGAGCTTGGCAAGCTCGGTCCATTGATCCGACCTCTGACCATCCGGGCGTCCCGTGTACTATTACGCGGGCCCTTGATGGAAAGTTGTACAGAGCCACTCGAGTCCAGCCCCCGACGTCAAATGGACAGAGAGGTTCCCAAAAGTCTCCCGAAATCCAGGGAGCAAACATGGTCAATCCGGATCTGTCTGACTTGCGTGAGGTCATCCTCCACAAACGCAAGGAAAGAGAAGGTGCCCTAGGGTGCAAAGAGTCCTCCCACGGACGTCACTGCACCCAAGTCATCGTCAACTGCTGTTGCAGCAACGTGACAATACAAGAGGACCGGCGGTCCGTCTTCCTGTTTGCCATTAATTGTAAAAGAACAGAACAATTATCGGAGGACTGAACATAGACTCACAATACAAACTCGCTCGTACAAAGAAAGCCTAGGGACGAAAACTTAGGTACAGCAGACTAAGTACGATTGTTTATTTTTGATTCTGGGGGGTGACGATAGAGGCTCGGGAAAGCGACGGCCGCTCTGCCTTACTCCTTGGACGATCGGTATGCAGTCTTGGCTCGGGGAAGATCTGCTCGGCGTTGACGAAGAAAGGCTCTTCTTACTCTCCTCGGGTTGCTCTCCTGGCTTCTCTCTCTCTGTGATTATTAAGAAAAGGGGGAGCTCTCTCTGTGTATATCACTCTCTTCTTCTTTTTTTTATTCTTTTTGTTGCCGACCACTTTTACATGGGAATGATGCTGGCTACTTATAAGAGTGGGGTGGGATCATTAGGGTTTGCTGATGATTATCTGTTTGGAATGTTGGCGCTCCTTCATTCTATCTGGGCCCTTGATCCTGATCATAATAAATCTCGGCCACTAATACGGATAGCACCAAATCTTATGAGCAGTTAATGCTGACTGCTTTAAATCTTCGTGATTGATTATGCTAATATTTGATTGCTCGCCACGTGTCCTATTGGCTTGATGATAAATGATATGCCCTGATCTCGGCAATTATGATGATGATGTCGAATATTCTCGTTGGGATTCTGTTGCATCTTCAGTGCCACATTTTTTTAATTGAAGATCCTGCCAGGGCCGCATAGGGTGACCAACACTTGAACCGCAGGGGGATACTCCTCGTGAGCCGCATGAGTCAATGCCTCATCGAGCCGCAGGGGACGAACTTTCCGTGTGCCGCATATGCATAATCTTTACGAGCCGCAGGGGACGATCTCTCCATGAGCCGCATATGCATAGTTTTTGTGGGCCGCATGAATTAGCGTGGTGTTGAGCCGCATAGACCAGGCTATGGGTGGACCGCATATGGCAGATTTTTGTTAATCATATTAGAGTGACTCCTCAATGAGCCGCATGAAGCTGTTCTCTATCCGAGCCGTATGAGACTTTTGCCACGTGGCAATCTAGGATTTTTTGTCAGATCGGGTCAGAGATTTTCTTCTTTTCCCGAAGAGTCTGTCATTATGGCAGAGCCATTATGATACTTTATGTCAGAGACAGCCGTCGAGTCGTGTCAGAGCATTAAATGAGGCCATTACTCCAGTGGCCAACTGTGGGGGGGGGGTCACACGTGTCGTCAATTGAGCCGCATATTCCTGCTGAACCGTATTCATCCCCGAGCCGCATGAGTCTGAGGGTCTTCTTTTAGGCCACATAGGGCAACTCCAGTATGAGCCGCATAGACTTGCTACCCAAAACCGCATGGGCCATTTATGCCTTTATTCTAATATTTTCCATGCTTCTACAGGACCCCCTTCAAAGTTTTCAATTTGTAAAATTGAAACACTTTGAATAAGAAGCATGGCCCCGTTCATGCCGCATAGGATGTTCTGTTTACCTGAGCTTCCTGGCCGCATTAGCATCTCGGCCGCATAGATTCTTCTGGCCGCATAGTCTCCTTGCCACGCGCCCTGACCACGTGAGCAAATCTTCATTAATTGCCTTCGATTTGATTTGACGCCGCCTTTTGGGGGAGGATCCCAAGGGTCGGTTTTGCCTTGACTGAAGCGTTCTTGCCTTTATTTTTGGAGGCAGCGCGTAATCCGAGGCGTCTTTCTACTTTATGGATCGCCTATAAATAGGAGTTTTTCAGCTCTTGGGGATTTCTTTACCTCCTTTCTTTGCTTGAATTCCCTGTTGCCAACTTCGCTCTTCATTTTCCTTCTTCATCCATCGACCATGGCTCCCAAGAGATCTGCTGCATCGAAGGCCGCGAAGGGCAAGGCAGTTGCTGCTACGGCGACTGCGGCGACGAATGTAGTCGCTCCTCTGCCGGCTGCTGTAGGCGCTGTCCATCCTGATGTTCACCCGCCCATCGCTGGTAAGGGGGTCACTCCGAAAAACCCTAACTGCTGCCATGGCTCTGTTGCATACTTTATGCACAAGCCACATATACGAGACGTATCGATGTGATCGCATAAGCACTTCGCCCATTATAGCCGTATGAGCTTGTCATATTCGATCAGTGCCGCATGTGTGTTTTCGACTTGGGCCGCATAAGCGTTGCTCACTTTTGAATCGCATGAAATTGATGGTTTGTAGCCGCAGCGGTTTGTATGAGTCGGGCTTAGCCGCATGAATCTATAAACCCTTCTGAATCTGAGTTGTACGGACTTGGTTAATTCAGAGCTACATGGGGCTATGACGCGCAGAGCCGCATGGACCTATCTGCTGATGAGCCGCATGAGGCTGTGGCAACCTGAGCCGCATAGACTTCAGTAATCTTTTCCAATACTTCTGTTTTCTTTGTTTGTCTTCTGACTTTGTTTCTTTTATCTTTTTCTAGTGAATCTGCCCGTGAATCCTGCAGGGGAACTTTTGGTTGGTTCAAATCAATTCGCTTTGGGTGTGCGTCTTGACGACCTAATTAAGCATGTATTGAATCAGTTCCCTGCTGATGAGCCTTTGGAGAGGTTGAACGCTATCGAGAATCAGACCCTTCATTACCTTCGTTCCATGATGAACACCGGGAGGCTGGATGGGAAATACCTGAAGCCTCTATTCCTCTTTGGAGATGCTCTAATCATAGGGAACTCTCGAGTGTTAGAGATTTCCGAGAACTGGGATTTCTCTTTGGACGGGGAGTCAATCCATATTCCTTTTATGGAACGCCATTATCCCTTATCGTGGTTCAACATGGTGCTGTTGAACAGGAAGATGGTGTGCAACTTAACCCCTACTCAATCGGGGATGTTGATGGGCGACATCCATTACAATCCGAATATGCGGTCAGCGTACCCAAGTAAGGATCCCGTCCCTCGGTATATGATGGGTCTGGCCCCGGGCTCCTTCATGAATGCATACGGTCCCAACTTCTCATTTGCTCAGGCTGACACCTTCTTGAATCGGCTTGTCCGTAATAAGTCCTATCCTGTTGGTAGGATAGCATTGTCGAACTTGATAAACCCTACTTCTATGTGGGTCCAGTTGACCACCTGGGTCCTGCAGACCTACGGAACGGTCTTGCGTGAGGTGGGACTTTATCATGCTGTTCGAGGGACTTGTCACGGGCTCCCTATTAATAAGCCGCTGTTCATGGCGCTCTTGGAGATGTATAGCCGGCGAACGGGGACATTCTTCTCACCAGTAGGGGAGCTGGGGCTTGCTCTTCATGAGATGTATACTGTCTCTAAACTCCTCTGGGGAAATGAGCCTTTCGAGGTGTATACCCCTTCGAATGAGGAGTTTGAGGACTTGGACCGACGATTCCCAGGTTTCGTTGCAGTATACCGGGAGTTGCTGTGCCACCATAGTGCTTGTCACCAGATGGCCATAAAGACAGCGGATAGCTCCGAAGGGACCGCTCCCCACACCACATCATGGATTAGTTATCTTTTCAAAGTTAACCCTTCTGGTGGAGTTACTCCTCGAACCCCTAAAACGCACGTGCAGGTGAAGGATTTGATGTCAGGCGTCAAGAAGTCGCAGTCCAGGAGTGACATATTTGGGAGTCAAACTGACTCTCTCAGCTACTTTTACTATAGGACCACGCAGATGTCAGAGAAGGCGCTTCTGGCTGGCTTTTTGATGATATGGTTACGAAATTGCGTCGTCTCGGGAGGAGCAGGTTCCATCGAGAGGATCGGTCGCCATTTTATTCTTTCCGTCGTTAAACTGGTGTTCGGAGTTAGGCTGGCCCTTCTTCCCGCCATGGTGTGCAGCATCCACCACGGTCTTCGGACCTTCTCATCCAAAGTTGTTGCGCGTAAGAAGACCTTGGATTTTGAGCGCGTAGAATTGCCTTTCCATTACTTGATGGCATGGTTGGCGATGCATTACAAGTCTTTGCTGGGACCCGGGATAGCAGAAGATGCTACGGATGAAGATGCTTTCCTCTTTAAATGCCATCGCCAGTCTTGGGAATACAATACTATGCCGGCTTGTCGGAGGGCGCTGGCGAGGGTAGATGGGTGTCACCTTTTTGTGTCTGTTCCTCCTTTTTCTGATGAGGATGTGAGTAAGGTACACCTTGATGGTACTGGACCTCCTCACTTTCTATCTCCGGATATGCTCACCTGGTTGCATAACATCCGTCCTGCTCATTTGGTTTATCGCAACCGCGATAGGGTGTACCTGGAGCCTTACCTACCTAGTAGGTTTTCTCGGCAGTTCGGTTATAGCCAGTTATTCCTTGATCATCCCAATCCTGGTTTGGGCTTCGAAGGTAGTATTTTTGATGGCGTCAGGGCATGGAATTATTATGATGCTTATCATACTCGGGCCAGCTTCTCGGTCCCTGATGCTCAGACGCCAAGGGAAATTTTATACGTGGCTGCTTTGTATCATGTCATGGCGAACAAGCCTCCTATTAATTTCGATCCGAGTACCAGTTTTATTGTGGGTACAGGCTTAGAGGAGAAGCCAAAGGGGGCTAAGGCCAGAAAGCAACTAGCGCTTCAGACTCCTCTTCCTGAATCAGAACCTTCCGAGTCGGCTGGGGAGGAAGATGACAGCGAAGATTCTCTTTTTGATGGAGGCGAAGAAGTAGCAGATCAACCGCTTCCCATCCCTGATGAACCGGCGGAGGGCCCATTGTTTTCTACAGAAGGTGGAAGAGTGAGGGAAGAACAGCTTCCGGCTGTGTCTGGTTCCTCACGTAAGCGAGTCAGGCACGAATCTTCTGGCAGTAGAGCGACCTTTTCCGTGAAGAGAGCTGCCGTTAAGTCTCGTGGATCGCTTATTACCGAAAGGGATGACGGTACCGATGCTACACCGGAGGTAAGGCTAAATTGGATTTATTTCTTTGTTGTAGTTCCCTTTTCTCTCGCAGATATGACTTAATCACTTTTCTTTGTAGGCGTCCGACGGACCGGGGTCTTCTGAACCATCTACTGCCTCCGAGGTTGATCTCGCCCTTACTGCCTTAATCAGCGATATATGCGCCGCGGTCCTTTCTGCTGGAGCTCTCCCGGAGGCGGCTGGAAGTTCCCGGGTTGCTGAAGCATCAGCTCGGGGGAACGAAGGTTCCTCTTGGCCCGCCTCCGCGGTCGTTGAGCTTCAGCGAGATGATACCGTTTTCAGTACCTCTTCTCCCGGGGATGACTCTCTGATTCCTGATTCGGAGGCTATTGGTGAGGAGGCTGTAGTGGCTGTAAGCGAACCTCAGCCTCCATACTCCTCCATTGGTAAGATAGGCCATATATTGACTACCGAAGGGGCTTATTTGCTCTATTAACATATCCTTCGGGTCAAGTCGATTCATGGTTGCCTTGGCCCTGCAGGTCCTGACCTTTTACCTCCCGCCACGGATGTTCTCGGGGAGAGTTCGGTCGGCCATTATCCGGACGAAAGGAATATTTCTTCTCCTCTCTCTCATGTTGAAGAGCCTCCTGCCGTCTCCGGGCAGACGGGGAGGGAGTTGGCAATGGTTTCCGCCTCGTCTTCCGCTGTTGACACGGCTCCGGAAGTCGACTTCTCGACCTTGTCGAGCATCCAAATCCTGCGGGCTGCTGAAGAGGAGTTGGCCGCTGTTCAAGCGTCTTACCGCGCGGAGCTGGTTTCTCTTGTGGCCGAAGCGGCAGATTCTGTTGCATCTTCTTCCGTGCTGCCGGCCACACTCCCGTTGACACCGGCCTCCTCGGAGGCTTTGAACGAGGTGACGCAGGATGTGGTTAATAGCTTCTATCGTCACTTAGGGAGGGGTGTCGACGCTGCTGTAGAACGGGGAATCCCTTTCACTATGTCTTTGAAGGGTGCTCGGGGCCAGATTGACACTTTGAAGGACCTTTCTGGCGGGATGGGGTTAGCCGCGCTCCTGGAGCCCAAGTTGACAGAGGCTGATCGACTTGTGACCCAACTACTGGCAACACGGCAGGCTGGCTTGCCCGCTGCAATTGAACGGGAGCGGGGTCGCCTCGTTGCTGCTAGGGACAAGATCAAGCTCACTCGGGATGCTGCCGCGCCAGCTGTGCGGGAAGACCTTGACAAGCTCTCTGCTTTATATGCCCATCTGGGTCGTCGAAGTCAGGCTTGTAGGGCTCGTGAAGAGTCTGCTTCTCGTGGAGTAGCGGCCACACGGAAGCGGATTCTTACACTCCAACAGGAGTTGGCCTTCCTAGAGTTAGAGCGGGAAGCTGCTCGTGCAGAGCAGGAGTCGATTGCTCGGGAGGCCGAGCGGGTTTCCCGATCCTCTGCCACCTTGGAGCGGTCTTTTAAGGAGTTTGAGGACAACTGGCGAGCCTATGCTCATCTGGAGGACCCGGCGGTGCTGAATCAGGAGGCAGAGCGTCGAGCCAAACAGAGTTTTGAGCGGTCGGTCGCCTTGATAAAGGACCGCCTCACGGTGTTATGCGCCCCGGAGCAGTGATCCACCGTCTGTCCTCTTCTGCTTCTCTTTTTGTTTTTCTTTCATATGTGTATATTTTTATTTGCAAGGGATTTGATCCCCACTGATGTAGCTCCTTTGAATTTTGAAATAAATGAGCATGTTTCAACTCATCTTCTCTTTCTTGTTCTTGTGGTGTTCATGGAATTGGACTTGCTGGGGGATTATTTGTGGACTTGTTACCCTGGGTGTACCTTGGTTTTAAGTACGGATAACAAGTTTGATTAGGACGTTTTGGAGCAGCCATGGCAAAGTGGTCATGGACGTTCTTGGGGTTGGGAAAAGGAGTACCATAGAGCAACTGGGCTCCTGGGGCACGAAAGAATGGCGGGTTTATGCTAAGGGGCTTAGCGAGGGATATTGGTGGACCTACTATCCTTGGCGTACCCTGGTTCAGGGTATGGATAATAAGGTGGAAGGAAGCCAGTCATATTTGCTCCGAGATTATGAGGACGTAGCAAACATGAGGGTTTTACCGTGGAATCTTCCTACTCAGAGGTAATGAGAACATGGTAGGGGGAGACTTCATGAAAGACTTTTCTATAATCAATAGTGGTCAACAGAGGACGTTTGTGGTCAACAGAGGACATTTGTGGTCAACAGAGGACATTTGTGGTCAACAGAGGACATTTGTGGTCAACAGGGGACATTTATGGTCAACAGAGGACATTTGTGGACCTATTATCCTTGTCGCACTCCGGTTGTGGGTACAGATAATAGGTTGAAAGGGAACCAACATACTTGCTCAGAGGTAATGTGGACATGGCAAATATGGTGATTTCTTCGACGGAGCCTTCCCACTCAGAGGTAATCAGGACATGGCAGGAGTGGGCTCAATGAAGAAGGGGTGCATAGAACTACTCAGAGGTAGGAGGACATGGAAGTTCTATGCGAGGGGGCGGTTTGTTTTTGATGGAAGTGAAAACGACTCAGAGGTAATGGTCGTTTCGGAAATTAGTGGATCGATTACCCTTTTTGTGCACTGGGGAGTGCGGGTAGTGGATCATGAGGGAGGACCTCTTTCAGGAGGAAAGTTCAGAGGTATGATTATACGTGACTTACTATCTGAGAGAGTGACCGGAATGTAAGTACATAATTTGGATTTTCTAGAATATTGAGGAGATGAGAGTTCAGTGGCACCAGCGGGTGCATGGCTCGGTAATCTGAAATGTTGTGGATGTGGGTTCAGTGGTATCAATGGATACATGACTCGATAATTTAGAAAATGGTGGGTGCGAGTTCAGGGGTACTAAGAGGGTACATGACTCGATAATTTAGAGAATGTTGTCTAAACATAGTATTTCTTCAGAAACTTGCCGTTGACGGGCAACATAAGCAAGTCCCCATTCTGCTTGGCGAGGCGGTAGGCGCCGTTGGAGAACACGACCTCGATGACAAATGGACCTTCCTATTTTGGCTGGAACTTGCCTGCGGTCTTGTGAGTCATGACCATTGGTCTCCGGACTGCCAGAACGAGATCGCCCACTTGGAATGTTCTGATTTTGACCTTCTTGTTGAAGGCTCCTGAGATACGTGCTTGGTATAGCTCGATCCTTTGCTGGGCTAGGAGGCACTTTTCGTCTAAGGCCTCCAACTCTTGTAATCGGCGTCGATAGTTATCATCCATTGTTAATTGATATGTGAGGGCGACGCGGAGTGAGGGAATCTGAGTTTCCAGTGGGAGGACTGCCTCACTCCCATATACTAAAGAGAATGGTGTATTCCCAGTAGCTGTTCGAACCGTGGTGCGATAAGCCCATAAGCATTCGCCGAGCTTCTCATTCCAGTCGCGTTTGTTGGAGGAGACAAACTTCTTGAGGAGTTTGATGATTGTTTTATTGAATGCCTCTGCCAACCCGTTTGCTGCCGGGTTATATGGTGTCGAAGCGACATTCTGAATGCGGTGTTTGTCGTAGAATCGATAGAATGCATGGCTTGTAAACTGCAGACCATTATCATGGATGATCCTCCGCGGCAGTCCGAAGCGGTAGATGACGTGATGCTTAAGGAAGCTGATCACGTTTGAAGTCTTAACTTCTGTGAGTGGGACGGCTTCCGCCCATTTGGAGAAGTAGTCGGTGATCGCAAGTATGAAGCGATGTCCTCGGGAGGAAGGTGGGGTGATTGGACCAATGATATCCATTCCCCTTGCTTCGAATGGCCAGGATGCCACCGTTGGATGTAGAAACTCGGATGGTTGGTGAATGAAGTCCGCGTGGACTTGGCAAGCCTTGTATTTTCCGGCATAGTCTATTGCGTCTGCCACCATCGTGGGCCAGTAGTAGCCCATACGGCGAAGGCGGTCCTGTAGCTTAGGGCCAGGCTGATGGGCCCCACAGACACCGTCGTGAGCTTCTCGTACAGCTTCTTTGGCTTCTGCGTTTGACAAGCACCGGAGTAATAATCCGTCGTAGGATCGTCGGTACAGCATCTTTGTCTCTGTGTCGTAGAAGAATCTGAGAGAACGCCGTATGATGGAAGTGGCTTCCCTTGGATTCTCCGGGAGGATATCGTATACGACGAAGTCAATGAACGGCTGTCTCTAGTCTGGTGTTTCGTCGACCGTCTGGGCGGAATAGCTCGCCACGAATTGAATATTGTTCTTGGGACAGACCAGTTCGTGGCCTATCACCTCAACCGAGTGATGCGCTTGGTTCGGCACTGCTAAGGAAGCGGCAAGGCCTGCTAGGGCATCGGCTTCGATATTTTGAAGTCTGGGGACGTGTTCGATGAAGAATCCCTCGAATGAGAAGATAATGTTGATTGCTATTTGGTGGTAGGGGATCATGTCTTCATGGCGGACTTCGTACGACCCCCGAATCTGATTGACGATTAATTGTGAATCGCCGTATGCTTCGAGATATTCTACACCCAGCTCCTTTGCGAGTTGGAGGCCAATGACCAAAGCGTTGTACTCGGCCACATCGTTGGAACAGGGTTCCGTGAGAGAGTAGGCACGATTGATCACTAGCCCGGTAGGAGAGATCAATACTACTCCGACCCCGACGACGATATTTCCCTTGGGTCCGGTTCTTGAAGCGCCATCGAAGAACATCCTCCATATGTTGTCGTGGGTGGTTGTATTAGAATCGACGACCTCATTTGGGATTTCCTCGTATATTCTGGATGACCCCGATCCTGGATGGGCCGCCAAAAAGTCTGCCAGGGCTTGGCCTTTGACAACCTTCTGTGGGACGAAGATCATATGATATGGGGATAGCAGTATTGCCCATGTAGCGAGGCGAGAGCTGGGCGCCCCTGGTTTAGTCATGAGGACCCTGAGGGGATTTACCCGTGAGATCACATGTATGGTTTGTCCTGTAACATAATACCGCATCTTTTGAATGGCGAATACCAAGGCGAGGCATTCTTTCTCCACGGCAGTGTATCGGTGTTCGGGCCCGACCATCATTCGGCTGAGGTAGTATATGGCCTGTTCGTGTCCTGCATCGTTATTTTGTGCCAACAGAGCACCGAGGGAGTGTTCCATTGCTCGTACATAGAGCAAGAATGGTTTTCTAGGGACCGGGGCCACCAGGACTGGAGGATTTGACAAATATTCTTTGATGTCGTCGAAAGCGCGTTGGCATTCTTCGTCCCATACGAATGAGACTCCCTTCTTCATGAGGTTTGTGAACGGCCGGCATCGTCCGGAGAGATTGGAAATGAACCTTCTGATATAGGCTAGCCTCCCTTGGAGGCCTCTAAGTTCGCAGAGATTTTTCGGGGGACCCATCTCCATTATTGCCTTGGTTTTCTCAGGGTCTACATGGATACCCCGTGCAGTGATGATGAAACCTAAGAACTTCCCGCTGGATACGCCCAAGAACGACTTTGTAGGGTTCATCTTCAGGTTGTGGGCTCGCATCAGGTCGAATACCGTTCTCAGATCTTGCAGATGATCCTCCTTGCGGCGACTCTTGACAGCGATGTCGTCGACGTAGCATTCCACTGTTTTGTGCAAATGTTCTCTGAAAATGATACTCATAGCCCGCTTATATGTGGCACCAGCGTTCTTTAGACCGAATGGCATGACTGTGTAACAGTATGTACCGATCGGTGTTCTAAATGATGTGTGTTTCTCATCGTCGGGGGACATCTTGATTTGATTGTATCCCGAGAACCCATCCATGAATGACATACGTTCGAAGCCGCATGTGTTGTCAATCATGATGTCCGTGATCGGGAGGGGAAATTCGTCTTTCGGACATGCCTCATTTAGATTACGGAAGTCGATGCAGATTCGGATCTTCCCGTTTTTCTTAAGGACCGGGACTATATTGGCGACCCAGTCAGGGTGTTGCTCCTCACAGATGAAGCCGCTGGCTATCAGCTTGTTGACTTCGGCTTCGATCGCGTCCATGATGCCCGGACGGAAGCGTCGTTGCTGCTGCTTGACTGGCTTTGCATCCGGTCGTATATTGAGTTTATGGACAGCAATATCGGGATCTAATCCCGGCATGTCTTCGTAACTCCATGCAAATACGTCAATGTATTCTCCGATGAGTTCCATCAGTGATTCTCGTTCCTCGTCTGTTAGGCTTTTACTGACGAAGATTGGCTTTGGAGAGGATTCGGTGCCGAGGTTGACCTGCATAACTTCATCCTCTGTAGGAGGTTCTCTTAGCTCGAACCGCTTTTCCCATTGTGCGTCTAACTGTTGAGCCCACGGCTCAAGCTCGAGGATTTCAGGAATGTCCTCGTCTTCTTCGTAAGCGTCGGCAAATGTCATGTTGACTGATAGGACTTGTCTGAATATGTCCCCAATGCTTGTGTCTGAGTCAAAAGTTGGTGACTCGGTTGAGTGTAACTGCCAATCACATTCTTTATCTGAACTCTCTGGAGTCGTTGTGGGAGTTATATACCCTAGTCCACATCGAGTTTTGCTATAGTAGTCCCGTAGTTTACCAGACGGTACTGGGGGCTTCAAAGGTAGTCGCCGTCCGGTACCGTAATTCAAACCTGGTGTAGTTTCTAGATCATATCCTTGTTTCTGCATGAGGTATTTGGACTGGGGACTATAAAGGTATAGAGGCAATCTCCCGGCATCTGACCCAAGATCGACTTCTTTTATGGTGAAGGGGTACGGATCGTCTTTTCGGCCGAAGATAATCGGGTGGTCCCCTCCCTCGACTATTCGGTAAGCATCTTCTGCCGGAGTAAGCTGGATTGTGGTATATACATTTGTCACTTGTGTGTGTAGGTGAGTGCCTATACCGTGGTCCATAGCATACATTGTACATAGCTTGTTGAGCTCGATGTAATTCAAAGATAGCCCTTTATTGATAAAATAAGGTATCTTCTCGAGAGGGATTACATCATCCGCGGAAGGGGTATCGGAGTGGGCAGCCACATACTTGGCTAATTCTGGTTCTTCTTCGGCCACCCCCTGTATAAATGAAGACTGAGAGAGCGACCTAGTCAGCTTGATCTTCAGAGGCTCGACCGGCGGAGCAGGTCATGGAGTTGTTGGTAGACTAGCAACCCCCAGCTTGGCATCTGACGTAGGACGAGGAGTGGCTGGTTCGCTGGAAGTGTCAGACCTTGCGTCGGGGTGACGGCCCTTTTTAGGAAGACGTATCGTGAGCGGTCTGTCGGAGGGATTGAGTTTCTCTGCTTGGAGCTGACCGACTCTCGGTAGTCTGATGGTAAAAGGCCCTGGTGTGGGTCTCGGCACTTGGCCAGACCTCGGCAGCCAGATTCTCATCTGCTCTTCTTGCACCGATAGACTGATTGCGTCCTTACGCAGAGTAGCCGTAAGGGGTGCAGAACTGCCCGGCTTGCGAGCCTGGAGGTGGATCGTCAGGGGTTCTTTCGATCTTGTGGTTGTCTTGGTGTGAGCTTGCACCTCCTCTTCGACCAGATGCTTCTTTGATTTTTCGTACAGACAGGAGTCTGAGTAATAAGATTCGACCCCCTTGAAGGGATCGATATCAGCAAACTCTGTCCTCACGAAGCCGTGCTTATCGACATATTTGAAGCACTGGTGTAGCGTGGAAGGCACGATCATGTAATCGTGTATCCAAGGCCGCCCCAGAAGGATATTGTAAGAAGTGTCGGCATCTATGACGTAGCAGGTGACTTCTGATTGGAGATCGCCAATCTGACATTTCAAGCGAATCTTCCCTATTGGGTAGCTTCTGCCCGAATTGAAACCGCTAATGGTGGTGCTTGTAGGCGTCAGGCGATGCATTGGAATGCGAAGATAATGTAGCAGACCATTCAGAATAATGCTTATGGAGGACCCAGGATCAATGTGCATTCGGTCCACCTTTACGTCGCCGATGTATCCAGTGTAGTACAATGGGCGATCGTGCAGGTTAGTTTTGATGAGCATATCCTGCAGAGAGAAGACGATATTGGGCATTGCACCTGTACACGCACTATCTTGGAGATCTGTAGGCTGATTATCTCCCGTGAGGTTGACCTGAGCCAAGTATGCGTCGGCATTTTGGAGCGCCTCACTTAGAGCCGTGCGGACATCCTTCGAGAGCCTCAGGAGTTTATATAAAGATAATTTGGCCGGTGTATTGGCCAATTGAGCCAAGATGTCGAAGTTGTAGGGTCTTTCCAGCCCCTGAGATGTTTTCTTTCGGAGGGATTTGTCGAAGCGAGTCTCCTTCGGCCTAGGCTTGTCGGTCGTCAAAGGCTGAGCCGGTCCCGGAGTATCAGCGTTTGTGGGCTGCTGATCATTAGTCGGATTCTCGGCCACTGGTTGGGCTTGTGCTCCAGATCGAGTAGTGACGGCTGAGACTTCCTCCTCCTCTGCCGAGGCGGTGCGGCATGATCTGACCTTTTTACTTTTCTTTTTAGAAGGTAAAGTGGGCTGAGTCACCTCGTGGACTAGGTCCGGATAGACCCACATGATTTCCCCTCGTGATGTGGTGAGGGGTACTAGGCCGGGAGTTTGATCACGGGCAGACGGAAGATTAGTGATTTCCATCGTTGCCAGAGGGATGGGTATGACACCGTCTTGAGTCTCTGTTGGAGGGAAATTGCCGAATTGTACGGACACCATGTTGGCTGCTACGGTTACCTCCTCGAAGTCGATAGCCAGAGCGTTCGAATCGATGAGGTTCTGGATATACCGTTTCAGTTGGTAGCAGTCGTGTGTAGCATGGTGGACGTAGCGGTGGTAATGGCAGAACTTCGGATTTTCCAAATCAGCCGGCCGAGGTTCCCGCCTTGGTGGAGGAAGCTGAATTCTATCTCCTTGTATAAGCATGTCCAAGATAGGCTTGACGTGGCCGTCTTCGAAAGAATAAGTGATTTGAGGCCATTGTTTGTCTACTGGCTGTGGCTTGGGCTTCTGGGCTGTATCGGTCACCATGGCCTGCTTGCCTTTGTTGTCCCGGTTGTTGGAGGGGCTACCCCCATTGTCGTTGCTGGCGTTGGGACGCTTCCCCTTGTTCTCTCCTTCTGAGATATGCAACCCCAGTTGGCGAGCTTTCTTCAATCGTTCCTCGGCACTTGTAGCGCTGATGATAAAGGCCTTCCAGTCCTTGAATTGACTTTTGCCCATCCAGAGACTAATTGTTGGGAGTAGTCTCTTTTGGCAAATTTTAATCAAGGAAGAGTCCGGGTTGCCAGATGGTAGCTTCATTGCGGTTTGACGAAACCGCTCAATGTAATTCCTTGTCAGCTCTTTCTCTCCTTGGACGACGTCCATGAGGGTAGACATCGTGACGTCTTGCCCTACCTCATAGAACCTCTCCAAGAACAAGCGCTTGAAGCCAGCGAAGGAGTGGATGCAATTATCTGGCAGGTTGCGGTACCAATCGAAGACGACTCCTTCCAGTGCCCCAATGAATAACCGTGTGAGGATGGCATCATCATGGGGCAGATGGTCGGTAGTGACCTCAAAGTAAGTGATGTACCGGCTTGCTGAAGTCTTACCATCATATGGGTTGATATTGAACGGCTTATATCTTGGGGGAAGGGCACATCCCTCCATTCAGCAGGGTATGGTTGCCGTATTCTGAGGTCTTGAGAATTTTCTCGGGCGTGGAACATCGCTCGAAGCTCCTGAACCTCTCTCCTTACTTCTCGGGCCTCATCTGTCGCGGTAGGGGCCGTTATCTCGGGAGCATTATTGCCCGGGTTTGGTGCCGCTGAATTTGAATCTATGTTGTTCGCGGGACCCGTGCTTGTCTGACCGGGTGTCACTCCCTGCAGAGTAGGAAGCGCTGCTTTGATCTCGTCTACAGACTTGACCAAGGCGTGCAGTATGGCCTCCAAAGTGTCGATACGTTGGCGATCGCCGGAACTACCTTGGCTGTTGTCCGTCATGAATACCGTCCTCACGTGAGGAGTGACAGAAGGAGAGGTGGCGGACATGCCCTTCGAGTCATACTCATGCATCGAGAAATCATCAGGATATGTGGGGATGTTCTCTTCAGGTTCGGACTCGGAAGGAACAGTACCCCCAGCTTCAGAGCTTGCTTCGTTTAGGACGTCCTCGGGGACGTCGGTATCTGTTGTATCCGTCGGAGGATTTGCTTCCTCCAGTCCGTCTTCTTGGAATGTCGGGTTGTCGTGGAGGTTTGGAGGAGTGCTACCCCCAGTTCCGACGACCCCTAATGACGTAGACGGCGAACTTCCTACTGCAGCAGTTTTCGTCTTTGAACGGGTGTGTTGGAATACTCCAGTAGAGGATAATCCTTTAGACGACGGCTTCTTAGCTGCAATAGTTGACACCTTTGGGCTGGAGATGCTTGTCTTCTTCCCTCTCCCCTCAACGGGGACTTTCCGCGCGGAATTGCAGAAGGCAACGGGAGGTGCCTCGTCTTCCGAGCTCGGATGTTGTAATCTTTGGAAGACGGATGGCCGGTCTTCCGTTACTGCCGTGTTGTTGCAACAGCAGTTGACGATAATCTGGGTGCAGTGACGTCGCTGTGAGGACTCTCTGCACGCTGACGCTCCTTCTCTTTTCTTGCGTTTGTGGAGGATAGCTTCACGCAGGTCAGAGGAACCACTTTGTCCGTTTGCTGCCGGGGGCTGGACTCAAGTGGTTTTATACAACTTCCC
Organism: Iris pallida; assembly: GCA_029216955.1. Taxonomy (NCBI): domain Eukaryota; kingdom Viridiplantae; phylum Streptophyta; class Magnoliopsida; order Asparagales; family Iridaceae; genus Iris; species Iris pallida. The sequence goes on from JANAVB010018998.1 coordinate 8,404,140, forward strand.
GTCAGAGGCCCGCGTGATACTCAGCGGGACGCCCCGATAGTCAGAGGTTGGGGCAGCTGTCTGGACTTGATGAGCCCGCGCTGCCCTAGACTTTTTCTTTTTAGCACTTGTGGGTGCGTAATAGGAAGAGTCCACATTAGGTATCACAGAGTCTGAATTTTCATCCAGAAAGCGATCAGAGTTAGGACCGCATGAGAGTCGGTCGAAAACTGATCGAGAGAAGTGTGGTAGAGACGCTATGCGGCTAGCGTTGGGTTCCGTGCAGGCTATCTGCATGCGACTGTCTTCTGTTGTGGGACGAGTTCTTATGCGGTTAGGAGTCACGGCCGTGCAGGCTGTCCGCATGCGGTTGGCATCTGTGGCCGCATGGGTTTTCTGCAAGCGGTTGACTTTACTAGCCGCATGAATCTCATCCATGCGGTTGGGAACTGTAGCTGCATAAGTTATGCGGCTGACAGAAGTGGCCGCATGAGTTTTCTACATGTGGTTGACGGTTGTGGCCGCATGGATTTTCTTTCTGCGGCTAATACCCCTCTGCGGTTCAGGTTGAGCAGAGACCCTCTTTGCCCCTGCAAGTCCAGCATCATAGTGTTTTTTTCTGCCAGACTTGGGGACAGCAGAGGTGTCTGCGATCTGAAGTGGGGCCGCAGGAGAGTCTTTCTCGCCGTCTTGAGCGACCGAGGGTATCCCATCGAGGGCTTGGAGAGGAGCAAATGACTTTGGCCTCCACTCTTTGCGAGCCTTCGTAGTGCGGGTACGTTTCTGGACCGGGCCAGCACCGCCTTCAGAGAGCATCTCTTCGAACGCCTGTTGGTCGAAGCGGACGACCATCTTCTGTTGTGTGGAGCCAAGTTTGGCTGCATCCGATTGCGTCACCAACTCCTCAGCCGTAGAGAAGTTAGTCCCCAGCAGAGTCGCCATCGTGTTTGCCATTGATTGTAAAAGAACAGAACAATTATCGGAGGACTGAACTTAGACTCACAATACAAACTCGCTCGTACAAAGAAAGCCTAGGGACGAAAACCTAGGTACAGCAGACTAAGTACGATTGTTTATTTTTGATTCTGGGGGGTGACGATAGAGGCTCGGGAAAGCGACGGCCGCTCTGCCTTACTCCTTGGACGATCGGTATGCAGCCTTGGCTCGAGGAAGATCTGCTCGGCGTTGACGAAGAAAGGCTCTTCTTACTCTCCTCGGGTTGCTCTCCTGGCTTCTCTATCTTTGTGATTATTAAGAAAAGGGGGAGCTCTCTCTGTGTATATCTCTCTCTTCTTTTTTTTTTATTCTTTTTGTTGCCGACCTCTTTTACATGAGAATGATGCTGGCTATTTATAAGAGTGGGGTGGGATCATTAGGGTTTGCTGATGATTATCTGTTTAGAATATCGGCGCTCCTTCATTCTATCTGGGCCGTTGATCCTGATCATAATGAATCTCGGCCACTAATGCGGATAGCACCAAATCTTATGAGCAGTTAATGCTGACTGCTTTAAATCTTCGTGATTGATTATGCCAATATTTGATTGCTCGCCACGTGTCGTATTGGCTTGATGATAAATGATATGCCCTGATCTCGGCAATTATGATGATGATGTCGAATATTCTCGTTGGGATTCTGTTGCATCTTCAGTGCCACGTTTTTTTTTTAATTGAAGATCCTGCCAGGGCCGCATAAGGTGACCAACACTTGAACCGCAGGGGGATACTCCTCGTGAGCCGTATGAGTCAATGCCTCATCGAGCCGCAGGGGACGAACTTTCTTTGAGCCGCATATGCATAATCTTTGCGAGCCGCAGGGGACGATCTCTCCATGAGCCGCATATGCATAGTTTCTGTGGGCCGCATGAATTATCGTGGTGTTGAGCCGCATAGACCGGGCTATGGGTGGACCGCATAGGGCGAATTTTTGTTAATCATATTAGAGTGACTCCTCAATGAGCCGCATGAAGCTGTTCTCTATTCGAGCCGCATGAGACTTTTGCCACGTGACAATCTAGGATTTTTTGTCAGATCGGGTCAGAGATTTTCTTCTTTTCCCGAAGAGTCTGTCATTGTGGCAGAGCCATTATGATACTTTATGTCAGAGACAGCCGTGGAGTTGTGTCAGAGCATTAAATGAGGCCATTACTCCAGTGGCCAACTGTGGGGGGGTCACACGTGTCGTCAATTGAGCCGCATATTCCTGCTGAACCGCATTCATCCCCGAGCCGCATGAGTCTGAGGGTCTTCTTTTGGGCCGTATAGGGCAACTCCAGTATGAGCCGTATAGACTTGCTACCCAAAACTGCATGGACCATTTATGCCTTTATTCTAATATTTTCCATGCTTCTACACTTCCAAAGACTGCGATGATCAAACTCAGAGGACGAGGCGCCTCTTGTTGCCCCCTGCAACTCTACTCAGAAAATCCTCGTCGAGGGGAGAGGGAAGAAGACAAGCATCTCCAGCCCAAAGATATCAACCACTATGACTAATAGACTCTCGTCTAAACGGGCACCCACCACCGGAGTTTTCTAAGGTACCCGTTCTAAGACGAAATCTGCTACAACGGGAGATTCGTCATCCACAACACTGGGGGTTGCTGGGACTGGGGATAGTACTCCTCCGAACCTCCACAACAATCCGATGTTCCAAGAAGACGAGCCGGGGGAAACAACTCTCCCATCAGATACAACCAACCCTGACGTCCCCAAGGACATCCATAACTCCCAAGATGAGGCGAACTCGGAGATTGGGGGTATTGTTCCTTCCGAGTCCGGAGGAAACAACTCCCCGATGACTTCTCGTTACAAGGGTATGATTCGGAGGGCGCTTCCTCCACCGCTCCGTCCATCTCTCCTCACGTAAGGACGGTATTCATGACGGACAGCAACCAAGATGGTTCGAGTGAGCGCCAACGCATCGACACTCTGGAGGCCATACTGCTTGCCTTGGTCAAATCTGTAGACGAGATCAAAGCGGCTCTTCCAACTCTGCAAGGAGGAACGCCCGGCCAAACAAGCGCGGGTCCTGCGGTCAATACGGACTCGAATTCAGCAGCACCGAACCTCGACAACAATCCTCCTGAAGGAACGGTCCCCACCGCTGTGGATGAAGCCCGCGAAGCGAGAAGAGAGGTCCAGGAGCTCGAGCCATGTTTCACGCTCGAGAAAATTCCCAAGACCTCAGAATACGGCAACCGTACCCTGCTGCCTGGAGGGATGTTCCATTCCTACCAAGATATAAGCCGTTCAATATCAATCTTTATGGTGGCAAGACCTCAGCAAGTCGGTACATTACTTACTTCGAGGTCACCACCGACCATCTACCCCATGATGATGCCATCATCACACGATTATTCATCGGGGCATTGGAAGGAGTCGCCTTCGACTGGTATCGCAACCTGCCAGACAACTGCATTTATTCCTTCGCCGGCTTCAAGCGCATGTTCTTGGAGAGGTTCTACGAAGTTGGGCAGGACATCACAATGTCCACCCTCATGGACGTCGTCCAAGGGGAGAATGAGCTGACAAGGAACTACATTGAGCGGTTTTGCTAAACCGCAATGAAGCTGCCGTCTGGAAATCCGGATTCCTCCCTAATCGAAATTTTCCAAAAGAGATTGCTCCCAACAATTAGTCTCTGGATGGGCAAAAGTCAATTTAAGGACTGGAAGACGTTCATCATCAGTGCCACTAGCGCCGAAGAACGGTTGAAGAAGGCTCGCCAACTAGGATTGCACATCTCGGACGGAGAGAACAAGGGCAAGCGTCCCAACACCAACAACGACAATGGGGGTAGCCCCTCCAACAATCGGGACAGCAGGGGTAAGCAGGCTATGGTTGTCGATACAGCACAGAAACCTGAGCCAAAGCCGGCAGACAAACAATGGCCGCAAATCACATACTCCTTCGAAGACGGTCACGTCAAGCCCATCTTGGACATGCTTATACAAGGAGACATAATTCAACTTCGTCCACCAAGACGGGAACCTTGGCCGGTAGACATAGAGAATCTAAAGTACTGCCATTACCACCGCTACGTCCACCATGCCACACAAGACTGCTACCAACTAAAGCGGTACATCCAAAATCTCATCGATTCGAACGCTCTGGCCATCGACTTCGAAGAGATGACTATGGCAGCCAACATGGTGTCCGTACAGTTTGGCAGCTTTTCTCCAACCGAAGCTTAAGACGGTGTGGTACCCATCCCTCTGGCGACAATGGAGGTTGCTAATCTTCCACCTCCCCGAGATCCGGCTGCTGGGCTAGTGCCTCTCTCCACATCACGAGAAGAGATTATGTGGGTCCATCCAGACCTGATATCAGAAGTAACTCAGCCCACACCATTTTCCATACGCAAGAAGAGTGGAAAAATCAGATCTTGTCGCATAATCTCGGCAGATATGGAAGAAGCTACAGCCGTCGTCACTCGGTCTGGGGCACAGTCCCAACCTGTGGCTGATAACTAAACTCATGATCATCAGCCCGCTACAACTGACGCTCCGGGACCAGCTCAGCCTCCGACGACCGACAAGCCTAGGCCGAAGGAGACTCGCTTCGACAAATCCCTCTAAAAAGAGACATCGCAGGGGCTGGAGAAGCCCTACAACTTCGACATCCTGGCGCAATTGGCTAACACACCGGCCAAGTTGTCATTATACGAGCTTCTAAGACTCTCAAAAGATGTTCGCGCGGCTTTGAGCGATGCACTCCAAAATGCCGACGCGTACCTGGCTCAGGTCAACCTCACGGGAAAAAACCCGCCTGCAGATCTCCAAGACAATGCGTGCACAGGAGCGATACCCAATATCGTCTTCCCTCCACAGGACGTGCTCATCAAGACCAACCTGCACGATCGCCCGTTGTAATATACTGGATACATCGGCGACGTAAAGGTGGATCGGATGCACATCGATCCTGGGTCTTCCATAAGCATCATTCCGAATGGTTTGCTACATCATCTTCGCATTCCGATGTATCACCTGACACCAACAAGCACCGCCATCAGCGATTTCAATTCGGGCAGAAGCTACCCAATTGGGAATATTCGTCTGAAGGGTCAGATTGGCGATCTCCAATCAGACGTCACCTGCTACGTCATAGATGCAGATACTTCTTACAACATCCTCTTTGGGCACCCTTGGATACACTTCTTTCAACATCCTTTTGTTGCATCAGTGCTTCAAGTACGTCGACAAACACGGCTTCGTGAGGACATAATTTGCTGATATCGATCCCTTCAAAGGGGTCGAATCATACTACTCAGACTCCTGTCTATATGAAAAGTCGAAGAAGCACCTTGGTGAAGAAGATGTGCAAGCTCGTACCGAGACAGCCACAGGATCAGAAGAACCTCTGACGATCCACCTCGAAGCTCGCAAACCTGGTAAGTCCGCACCCCTTACAGCCACTCTGCGTAAGGACGCAATCAGCCTCTCGGCGCAAGAAGAACAGATGATAATCCGGCTGCCAAGGTCTGGCTAAGTGCCAAGACCCACAACGGAGCTACTGACAATCAGGTTGCCGAGAGTCGGTCAGCCATAAATGGAGAAGCTTAATCCCTCCGATAAGCCAATAACGATACGTCTTCCCAAGAAGAGTCGTCATCCCGATGAAAGGTCTGGGACTTCTAGCGAACCAAACACTCCCCGCCCAGCATCAAGTACCAAGCTGGGGGTCGCTAGTCTGCCAACAACTCCACGCTCTGCTCCATCAGCTGAACCTCTGACGATCAAGCTACCCAGGTCGTCCTCTCAGTCTTCGTTTATACAGGGGGTAACCGAAGAGGAACCGGAGCTAGCCAAGTATGTGGCTTCCCATACTGATGTTCCCTCCGCAGATGATGTAATCCCCCTAGAAAAGATACCTTACTTCATTAATAAAGGGCTATCTTTGAACTACCTCGAGCTCAATAAGCTATGTACAATGTATGCTATAGAACATGGTATAGGCACCCACCTACACACACAAGTGACAAATGTGTACACCGCAATCCTGCTTACTCCAGTGGAAGGTGCCTACCGCATAATCGAGGGAGGGGATCATCCAATCATCTTCGGCCGGAAGGACGATCCGTACCCCTTCACCATAAAAGAAGTCGACCTTGGGTCAGATGCCGAGAGACTGCCTCTGTATCTTTATAGCCCCCAATCCAAATATCTCATACAAAAATAGGGGTATGATCTGGAGACTACGCCAGGCTTGAACTACGGCACCGGGCGACGATTACCTTTGAAGCCACCAGTCCCGGCTGGCAAGCCACGGGACTACTATAGCAAAACTCGATGTGGATTAGGGTATGTAACACCCACGACGACCCCTGAGAGTTCAGATGAAGAATGTGACTGGCAGTCACATTCAACCGGGTCCCCAACTTCTGACTCGGATACCAGCATTGGAGACATATTCAGACAAGTCCTGTCAGTCAACATGGCATTCACCGACGCCTATGAGGAAGATGAAGACATTCCTGAGATCCTCGAGCTAGTGCCGTGTGCCCAACAGTTGGATGCAAAATAGGAAAAGTGGTTTGAACTGAGAGAACCCCCTACAGAAGATGAGGTTGTACAAGTGGATCTTGGTAGCGAATCTTCTCTAAAACCGATCTTCGTCAGTAAAAGCCTAACAGACGAAGAGCGAGAATCGCTGCTGGAACTTGTCAAAGAATATATTGACGTGTTTGCGTGGAGTTATGAAGACATGCCGGGGTTAGATCCCGATATTGCTATCCACAAACTCAACATTCGGCCAGATGTAAAGTCGGTCAAGCAACAACAGCGACGCTTCCGCCCAGGCATCATGGACGCGATCGAAGCCGAAGTCAACAAACTAATAACCAGCGACTTCATTCGTGAGGAGAAACATCCTGACTGGGTCGCTAACATTGTTCCGATCCTCAAGAAGAATGGGAAGATTCGAATCTGCATCGACTTCCGCAATCTGAACGAGGCATGTCCCAAAGATGAATATCCCCTCCCTATCACAGACATCGTGATTGACAACACATGCGGCTTCGAACGTATGTCATTCATGGATGGTTTCTCAGGGTAGAACCAGATCAAGATGTCTCCCGACGACGAAAAGCACACATTATTCCGAACACCGATCGGCACGTACTGCTACACAGTCATGCCCTTCGGTTTAAAGAATGCTGGTGCCACATATCAGAGAGCCATGAGTATCATCTTCAGAGAACACTTGCACAAGACGGTGGAGTGCTACGTTGATGACATCGCAGTCAAGAGTTGCTGTAAGGGAGACCATTTGCAGGATCTGAGAACAGTATTCGACCTGATGCGAGCGTACAATTTGAAAATGAACCCTACGAAGTCCTTCCTGGGCGTATCCAGCGGGAAATTCTTGGGTTTTATCATTACGGCCCAGGTATCCATGTAGACCCTGAGAAGACGAAGGCAATTATAGAGATGGGTCCCACGAGAAATCTCCGCGAACTCATAGGCCTCTAAGGGAGGCTAGCCTACATCAGGAGGTTCATTTCTAACCTCTCCGGGCGATGTCGACCATTCACCCATCTCATGAAGAAAGGCGTCTCATTCGTATGTGACGAGGAATGTCAGCGGGACAACATCAAAGAATATTTGTCGAACCCTCCAGTCCTGGTGGCTCCGGTCGCTGGAAAACCATTCCTGCTCTACGTACGAGCAATGGAACATTCCTTCGGTGCTCTGCTGGCACAAAACAATGATGTAGGCCATGAACAAGCTATATATTACCTCAGTCGAATGATGATTGGGCCAGAGCACCGATACACCGCTATGGAGAAGAAATGCCTCGCCCTGGTGTTCGCCATTCAGAAGACGCGGCACTATGTTACTGGACAAACCATACATGTGATATCACGAGTCAACCCTCTCAGGGTCCACATGACGAAACCAGGGGCACTCAGCTTCCGCCTCGCTACATGGGCAATATTGCTGTCCCCTTATCACATGATCTGCGTCCCGCAGAAGGCTGTCAAAGGTCAAGCCCTGGCAGACTTTTTGGCAGCCCACCCGGGCTCGGAGTCGTCCAGAATATATGAAGAAATCCCAGATGAGGTCGCCGACTCGCATGCAACTTCTCACGATGATATATGGCGGATGTTCTTCGACGGTTTCTCAAGAACTGGACCCAAGGGCAACATCGTCGTTGGAGTCGGGGTGGTGCTGGTTTCTCCTTCCGGGTTGGTGATCAATCGCGCTTACTCCCTTACGTAGCCCTGCTCTAACAATGTGGCCGAGTACAACGCTTTGGTCATTGGCCTCCAACTTGCAAAAGAACTAGGGATAGAATATCTTGAAGCATACGACGATTCTCAGTTAATCGTCAATCAGATCCAGGGCTCATACGAGGTCCGTCATGAAGACATGATCCCCTATCACTGAATAATGATCAACATTATTTCGTCATTCGAAGGGCTCTTTATCGAACATGTTCCTAGACTCCGAAATATCGAAGCCGATGCCCTAGCTGGCCTTGCCGCTTCCCTAACAGTGCCAAATCATGCTCATCAATCAGTAGACGTAATAGGCCACGAACTGGTCTGTCCCAAGAATAACGTTCATTTTGTGGCAAGTTATTCCGCCCAGACGATTGACGATGTCTCAGATTGGAGACAGCCATTCATTGACTTCGTCGTCTACGACATCCTGCCCGAAAACCCAAAGAAGGCTACTTCCATCAGAAGGCGTTCTCTCAGATTTTTTATGATACAAAGACAAAAATGCTGTATCGACGATCATACGATGGGTTATTGCTTCGGTGTCTGTCAAATGCAGAAGCCAAAGAAGCCGTACGCGAAGCTCATGACGGTGTCTGCGGGGCCCATCAGCCTGGCCCCAAATTACAGGACCGTCTCCGCCGAATGGGCTACTACTGGCCCACGATGGTAGTAGATGCGATAGATTATGTGAGGAAGTACAAGGCTTGCCAAGTCCACGCAGACTTCATCCACCAACCATTCGAATTTCTACATCCGACAGTGGCATCCTGGCCATTCGAAGCATGGGGGATGGATATCATTGGTCCAATCACTCCGTCTTCCTTCCGAGGACATCGCTTCATACTCGCGATCACGGATTACTTCTCCAAATGGGCGGAAGCTATCCCACTTGCAGAAGTAAAGACTTCAAATGTGATCAGCTTCCTCAAGCATCACGTCATCTATCGCTTTGGACTGCCTCGAAGGATCATCCACGATAATGGTCCGCAGTTTGCAAGCCACGCCTTCTATCGGTTTTGCGACAAGCACAGAATTAAGAATGTTGCTTCGACACCATACAATCCAGCAGCAAGTGGATTGGCAGAAGCATTCAACAAAACCATCATCAAGTTGCTCAAAAAGTTCGTATCTTCCAACAAACGCGACTGGAACGAGAAGCTTGGTGAATGCTTATAGGCATACCGTACCACGGTCCGAACGCCCACTGGAAATACGCCATTCTCCCTGGTGTACGAGAGTGAGGCAGTTCTCCCATTGGAGACTCAAATACCCTCACTCCGCGTCGCTCTTACTTACCAATTAACGACGGATGATAACTACCGTTGCCGACTACAAGAATTGGAGGCCTTAGATGAAAAGCGCCTCTTAGCTCTGCAACGAATCGAGCTATACCAAGCACGCATCTCTGGAGCTTTCAACAAGAAGGTCAAAATCAGAACATTCCAAGTAGGCGATCTCGTTCTGGCAGTCCGGAGGCCGATGGTCATGACTCACAAGACCGCCGGCAAGTTCCAGCCAAAGTGGGAAGGCCCATTCATCATCGAGGCTGTATTCTCCAACGGCGCTTACCGCCTCGCAAAACAAAATGGAGACTTGCTCATGTTGCCCATCAATGGCAAGTTCTTGAAGAAATATTATGTCTGAATGACATTCCAGATCATCGAGTCATGTGCCCGCTGGTGCCGCTGAACTCGTATCTCAACCTTCTAGATTTTTGAGTCATGTAGCCGCTGGTACCTCTGAACTCACCCTCACAACCTTCCAAAATTTTGAGTCATGTACCCGCTGGTACCTCTGAACTCACCCTCACAACCTTCCAGATTTTTGAGTCATGTACCCGTTGGTACCTCTGAACTCACCCTCACAACATCCCAGATTATCGAGTCATGTACCCGCTGGTACCGCTGAACTCACATCCACAACATCCCAGATTATCGAGTCATGTACCCGCTGGTGCCTCTGAACTCACATCCCGGTCACTCTGTCAGATAGTAAGTCATGTATGATCATACCTCTGAACTTTCATCCTGGAAGAGATCCTCCCTTATGATCCACTACCCGTACTCTCCAGTCCACAAAAAGGGTAACAGATCCACAAATTTCCAAAACCGCCATGTCTTCATTACCTTTGAGTCGTTCCACTTCTGCCAAAAACAAATCACCCCTCTACATAGAACTTTCATGTCCTCACCACCTCTGAGTTGTTCTATGTACCCCCCCCCCCCGTCAAAGAAACCCTCATGCTCACCATGTCCTCAGTACCTCTGAGTAAGTATGTTGGTTCCTTTTTAACTCGTTGTCCGTATCCAAAACCAGGGTACGTTAGGGGCAATGGGTCCACGCAAAATGTCCTAATAAGATGACTATTACAATGCAAAAGAGTGAAGCAAATATATTCCATTCATTCAGAAATCGGTTACATCTACACGATTACAAGCAAGTCAAAGGGGTTCTTCATGCAAACAAGAGAAAAGGCGAAACAAAACAAAGACTACAGACAAAGGATAGACATCCACGAGAAGCCCCTAAACACTAGTTATATGAGCGCATATACCATTCCCTCAACGACCTCACATATGAAGGATGCAAGCGATGAAGATCCTCATCCAGAATAGGAGAGTCAGGGTTCCCAACGCTGCCACCCTCAGTATTTTCGATATTTGGAGGGCTGCCACCCCCCTCAGGCGCCGGTTCTTCTTTCATCACTTCCTCTTTAACAGAGGAAGACCCCCGGTTGATGACAGAAGGCTACGGCTCCTCTGACACTGCAATCTCAGCGTTCGGTGGAGATACTGCAAGAACCAAAGATGAAGAAAATAAGAACAATCAGAAGTGTTCATGCGGCTCGTTTAAGACAATTCTCATGCGGCTCAGACATGGGGTATACCCCCATGCGGCTCAGTCATGGGACGTGTATGCGGACCATGAAGTTTGAAAAGTTCACGTCAAAATCTTGTGCATGAAGCATACAGCAAAAGCAAGCTCTGTTAGGGTTTCAAAGTACTCAATCGACTACATAATCCTGACCTTCGATGGCAACATGAACGTCAAGGCGAATGGGGGGCACGACAGTCGAGGACGAAGCCGATTTCTTACTCCTCGCCACGGCCTTCTTCACAGCCTTAGAAGCCCTGGGTGCCATTGTTGTCTGATGATCAGAGGAAGAAAAAACACGACAGGAATCTAAGACAAGGAGAGTCTAAGAGAGGAGACCATCCAAATGCCCTTATATTTTATAAACAGAAAACTATGGACCGACGCCTCGTACAACGTGACCGACTCTTCGGCTATCGAGCTAAACCAGCCAATTAAAGACTAGGCTCTTGGGATCCTGTCCTAAAAAGATTTGCACGCATGGCATAATGATGTGGCAAAGAGCCTATGCGGTTTAAATGGCTATGCGACTGAAAATAACTATACGACTCAGATAGTTATGCGGCTGAAATTTCCATGCGGCTAAGCCATCCATGCGGCTGAACTATCTATGCGGCTGAAACATCCATGCGGCCAGGACTTCATATGCGGCCAGAAGAATACAACCATGCTTCTTATTCAAAGTATTTCAATTTTGTAAATTGAAAACTTTGAAGGGGGTCTTGTAGAAGCATGGAAAATACTAAAGAAAGACCCCGTGCGGCTCAGAAAGCCCATACGGCTCCCAGATTCATGCGGTACAAGGGACTATGCAGCTCGAGACATTCCATGCGGCTCAGAGGACACGTGGCTTGCAAAAACAGTTCTTCCCTCCTGTATTAATTACATTAACGGTTGACAGCTCCGACGAAGTGACAGCCCTGACACAAAGAGGTAATTATGACTCTATCATAATGACAAACCCCTAAGAAAATGAAGGAGATCTCTGACACAATTTCCCGAGATCCAGAAAATGCCACGTGGCCTTGCCACGTGGATGTTCGTATGCGGCTCGAACGAAGACTTCCCATGCTGTTCAGGATGAAGCTGCCTTATGCTGTTCAGGCCAAGACATTCATATGCGGCCCAAGCAAAGACCTCCCATGCGGCTCAGGTTGACGCTGCCCTAAATGGTTCAGGCCGAGGTAGTCTTATGCGGCTCAATCGGAGGCCCCTTCTATGTGGCTCAAACAGGAGACCATCTCCATGCGGTTCAAGCGGAGGCATTTCCATGCAGCTCAAGCAGAGGCCTCCCCATGCGGCTCGCATGGATCATCTCCATACGGCTCACTACACATCATATGGTTCAAAGGTTCGGGGGACCACTTCCCAAGAAGCCCTGACACGTGGCCAGTCATATACGGCTCCATCCTTACGCGGCTCAGTCCTTATGCGGCTCAATCCTTATAGCGACTCCCAGGACATGTGTCATAAAGCCAATCAATTTCCCAGATTTACTGCAATCAAAGATCGGGTCAAATCCCAATAATCTGGGACACGTGGTAGGAGAATGAATTAAACTTATTTATCCAGATTCGCAGACATCAGCAAATCATCATCACGAGAATTCATTCCAATCAGCATTAATTACTGATGGGATTTGGTACAATCTACATTAAGTGGCCCAGATTCATCACACTCAAGATTAATGGCTCAGATTGATCATTCAACAGGCCGCCGCCACTCTATGGGGTAATCACTGCAAACCCTAATGATTGTATTCCCCTTCTTATAAATAGCAAGGTGCCATTCCCTTGCAAAGGACCCCTTTTTCGAGATCAGAGAGCATTAGAAGACTTGGAGAAAAAGAGCAGAGAGAGCAAAGAGAGCATTTCTTCAACACCAAGCAATCTTTCGGAGCCAAGGCTACATACCGATCGTCCAAGGAGTAAGGCTGAGCGGCCGTCGCTTTCCCGAGCCTCTATCGTCATCCCCCAGAATCTAAAATAAATAATTGTACTTAGACTGCTGTACCTAGGCTTTCGTCCCTAGGCTTTCTTTGTACAAGCGAGTTTATAACGTGAAGTAAAAGTCCAGTCCTCCGATAATTGTTCTGCTCTTTTATATTTCATGGCAAACAGAAGCGTCCATCGATTCACACGCCTATAAATATGCGTACTTTTGGAAGGGAGAGACTCTTTACTTTCTTTTCTCTTTAACTTTTCTTGCCCTAAGTTACCGTCTTTTCTTCCTTCTTCGATCATCAATGGCTCCCAAAGCTTCCTCTAGTGCTGCGGCAAAGGGCAAAGGAGCGGCCTCCTCGTCGGTTGCGGCGGTCGAAGTTCATCCTGATGTTCATTCCGCTATCGATGGTAAGATTTGTGGAGAAGACTGTACGCTTCAAACCCTAACAAAAATGGCTATGCTGTATATTTTATGCACAAGCCTTTCTCCTTGGCATTTAATGCGCTCTTTGTCTTCATTGAACTGTCTAAGTTCTGTGCGATGAAATTGCATATGCTGTACTGTATGGGCCGCATGAACTTCTCATGTCCGAGCTGCATGGGGTATGCCCCATGTCTGAGTCGTATGAGAATCGCTTCATGACCAAGCCGCATAAGCACCTTTAAAACTGGGCCGCATAATAACCAACCAAAACAGAACCGTATGAGCTTCTGATAAACTGGGCCGCATGAAGCTCAATCAAATCATAGCCGCATAAGCTTATTTGAACTGGGCCGCATGAGACCCCTTTAAAACTGGACCGCATAAAATCCTACTGAATAGAACCGCATGAGCTCCTGAAGAACGGGGCCGCATGAAGTCCCTTGAACAGAACCGCATTTGAACCTATCAAAACAGAGCCGCATGAACTCTGTTAAAATCGAGCCGCATAAGGACCCACCAAAACAGAGCCGTATGAACTCCGTTAAAATGAGCCGTATAAAGACCCCCCAAACCAGAGTCGTATGAACTCCGTTAAAACAGAGCCGCATACGGACCCGTCCAAACAGAGCCGCAAGAACTCTTTTAAAACATAGCCGCATAAGGACCCACCAAAACAGAGCCGCATGAACTCCATTAAAACTGAGCCGCATAAGGACCCAACCAAACAGAGCCGCATGAACTCTGTTAAAACTGAGCCGCATAAGGACCCAACCAAACAGAGCCGCATGAACTCTGTTAAAACTGAGCCGCATAAGGGCCCACCAAACAGAGCCGCATGAACTCTGTTAAATATTTTCTGGCCATATCCTGACTTTGTTTCCTTCGTCCTTTTTTCAATGAATTTGCCAGTTAATGCTGCGAGAGAACCTTTGGTGGGTCGTGCCCAATCTGCTTTGGTCTATAGGTACGACCATATAGTCGGGTATGTGGTAAACCAGCTTCCAAAAGACGAACCTATGGAGAGGCTGGAAGACATTAAAAAGTAGTCCTTCTTCTTTATCTCGGGGATGATAAACTCAGGGCTGTTAGGGGGCAAATACTTGAAGCCTGCGTTCCTTTTCGGGGTGCCTTAACTGTAAAGAACTCCCAAGTTCTGGACATATCTGATAGTTAGAGTTTTACTTCTGACGGGATGGCAATCCATATTCCTCTGATGGAGCATAATTTCCCACAATCGTGGTTCAACATGCTACCGATGGACAGAAAGATGGAGGATTCCTTGACTCCGACCCAGAACGGGATGATTGTGGACAAAATTCACTATAACAATAACCTACGGTTAGTGTACGCGGGCAGGGTACCGGTCAGCCGCTACGTGATGGGGTTGGCCCCGGGCAGTTTCTTGAATGTGCAGGGTCCCAACTTCAAGTTCTCCCAAGCTGACACTTTCCTGAACCAGCTTGCTCGGAAGGGGTCCTATCCCGTTGGCCGGTTGTCACTATCGAGTTGGATACACCCCCTCCTTTCGTGGACCAACCTGTCTACGTGTATCGCGCAGAAATACGAGACTCTCCTGCACGAGATTGGGCTCTACCATGCTATTCGGTGCACCAGCTACGGCTTGCCCATAAATAATAAATTGTTCATGGCTCTGCTGGAGATGTACAACTGCCGTAAAGGGACCTTTTTTACACCCGTAGGGGAGATGGGGCTTTCTCTGCACGAGATGCATGACGTCTCCAAGCTGTCTTGGGGTGATGAAGTCTTTGAGGTGTATACCCTGACGAACGAAGAGTTCAAGGATTTGTAGGAGAAGTTCCCGGGCTTTGTTGCCGTCTACCGGGAATTGTTGTATCATCACAGCACGTGCCAGCAGCTGTCGAAGAAAAAGAACGACAGCTCGAAAGGGAACCTTCCGCATACAAAGGCCTGGCTCACTTATCTTTTTAAGCTCGGCGCCTCAGGCCGAGTTTCTACCCGAAGTCCTCGAACTCGGGAGGAGGTACAGGACCAAGTGTCAACCGCCAAGAGGGTGAGAACCACCGGTGACAGGTTCGAGAGTAAATCTGACTCTTTTGCTTATTTTTATCAAGACACTCAGCCGTTGTCCGAGAAGGCTCTTCTGGCCAGATTTCTGATGGTGTGGCTACGAAATTGCGTAGTTTCAGGAGGGGCTGGTTCTATCGAGAGGATCAGCCACAACTTTATCCTCCCTGCTGTGAAGCTGGTCTTCGGGGTCAGACTAGCTCTTCTCTCGGCCATGGTGTGCAGCATACATCATGGCCTTCGTACTTTCACGTCCAAGGTCATCGCTTGTGACACGATGAAGGAATTTGAATACATTGAGCTACCCTATCATTATCTGATGGGGTGGCTTATGATGCATTGTCGATCCTTGATGAGGCCTAGCCACGAAGATGGCGTATCTGCCGAGGATGCTTTCATCTTCTAGTATCGCCGCCTGCCTTGGGATTGTGAGACTATGCGTGCCTGTCGGATGGTACTGGCGAGGGTGGAAAGATACACTTTTTTTATGTCTGTTCCTCAATTTACTGCTGAGGAAGTGAGGACCATACATCTTGATGGTATTGGGCCACCCCACTTCTTATCCGGTAAGATGCTCCTTTGGCTGCACAACATTCGTCCTTTCTACCTGGTATACCGTAACCGTAATACTGTCTATTTGGAGCCTTACTTGCCCAGTAGGTTCGCCCGACAGTTTGGGTATAGCCAGCTATTTTTGGACAGTTCCAGCTCTTGCTTGGGTTTTGAAGGTAGCATCCTTGATGGTATCAGAGCCTGGCACTATTATAATACGATTCACACCCGTACCAGCTTCTCAGTTCCTGATGTTGGGAAGTCGCGGGAGATCTTGTATTTGGCGGCTCTCTACTATGTCATGGCAAACAAGCCTCCTATTGATTTTGACCCGGGTACCAGCTTCATTGTTGGTACTGGCTTGGAGGAGAAGCCCAAGGGGTCCAAGGCAAGGAAGAAGAAGGAGAACACAGTTGCTGTGTCGGACTCGGAGTCTGCCAATATGGACGAAGATGATGACAAGCAGGACCCCGATAACTCTCTTCCTTCGGCAGAAAATGAGGTGGCGGATCAGCCGCCTATCGTACCTGGTCCTTCACGCAAGCAAAGCAGGTGTGAGCCTGTCGTTGGCGGCAGAACTTACTACGTAAAACGGGCTGCATTTAAGCCTCGCGGGCTGCTCATCAAGGAGAGAGGCGAGGATGACGCTGTTTCGAAGGTGAATTGAATTACAACCATCTTCTTCTTCAGCTCTTCTTTTTCCTGAACTATGACCTAATTATTTTTCTTTTCTCTATAGGCGTCAGGAGAATGGGACTTTCCACGGCCGGATGCTGCTTCTGAGGTCGACCCGGCTCTAGCTACTCTAGTTAGAGATATGAGTACCGGGATTATTGTCACCGGGATTCTCCCAGCGATGGCCGAGGTTCCTCCAGTTCTTGACGTCCCAAACCAAGGCGACGTGGTCTCTGCTGAATTCGTCCCCGAGATTGCTAAATTTCAGTCGGGTGACCCTGATCCAGTTGTATCTCCTTTCGGGGCGACTGGAGCAGATGAACCAGCTACCTTTGGGTCGGATATTGCTGGTGAAGAGACTACGATGACTGAGAGCGAACCTCAGCCCCAACAACTCTCCCCTGGTAAGCTAAGTCAAATTTTGACCAGTGAGGAGGTTCATTTGCTCTATCATCATATCCTTCGGGTTGATTGATGGTTGCTCCGGACATACATGTCCTGCTCCTTCACTGCCAACGACAGACACTATCGGGAAAGAGTTGGCCAGAGAGAATCTGGTAGAAAAGAGTGTACCTTCTCTAACTTATATTGAGGAACCTTCCGCTGAATCGAGTTCGGGAGAGCAGACGGCGGAACGGCCGAGGCAGGAAGAAATGGTCCCTGCACCCTTCTTTGTTCACGTGGCTCCGGAGGTCGACCTCTTCGCCTTGCCGAGTCTCTAGATCCTTCGGGCTGCGGATGAGGAATTAGCTGCTATTCAAGCGTTCTTTCGCTCAAAACTTATTTCCCTTGTGGCAGGGGCAGCAAGTTCCGGTACATCTTCTTCGTCCCTGCCAGCTACCCTTCCTTTGACGTCGTCTTCTTCGGATGTTCTGGATGAATTGTCAAAGGATGTAGTTGACAGTTTTTTATCGTCACCTGAGGCGAGGAATTGAGGCTGCGGTGGAGAGGGGGACCTCTTTCGCCTTGGCCCGTCAATGCGCCAGGGGCCAGATTAAAATCCTTAGAAACCCCCCCGGTGGGGTAGGGATAGTTGAGCTCCTGGAGCCCAAATTGCCAGAGGTGGATCAGCTTGTGGTCCAGTTTCAAGTACTACGGCAAGTTGATCTGTCTTCAACGATAGATCAGGAGCGGGCCTTCCTCATCCCTGCCATGGAGAAGATAAGGGCAGCACGAGAAGCGTCCAAGCCGACCATAATGAAGGACCTTCGCGATCTCTCTCTGTAGTATGATCAGCTGAGCCACCGGAGAGAGGATTACATTGCTCGGGAAGCGGCAGCCTCTCGCGGGATAATCGACACGAAGGAGCAGATCCTCGAGCTCCAGAGGAAATTGGCTTTCTTGGAATCTGAGCTCGAGGCCTCCTGCACGGATAAGGAGGTAATTGTTCAGGAGGCCGACAAAGTTACCCAAAATTTTGCTGCCTTGGAGCGTGCTCTGAAAAAGCTTAAGGATGGCTGGCAGGCTCACGCGCATCTGGAGAATGCGGAGCAGTTGACTCAGGAAGCCGAGCGCCGAGCCAAGCAGCGGTTTGAGCGATCGACGGCCGTACTTAGGGACCGTCTCAGAGAATTATGTATCGCCGAACCATTGTCGGCTTTTTCTTTTCTTTCTTTCTTTATGTTTCTTCATCTTTTTGGCAGGGACATGGTCCCAAAGAATGTAGTACTTTTGATTTGATTTGAATAAATGACTTTGCTTGCATCATCCTTTATCTGTCGTACTTATACTGTATTTATGTGTTTGCCCCAGTGGGGGCTTTTTCTGTAGACCTATTACCCTTGGCATACCTTGGTTTTAGGTACGGATAATAAGTTTGATAGGGATACTTAGAACAACTCCGCGATAATGTGGATATGGAAGTTCTTGGTATCAGGCGAAAGAATGCCATAGAACAGCTGGGTTCCAGAGGCATGTGATAATGAGAAAAGAGGCACATGTACTAGGGGACCTAGTACAACATTTGTGGTCAACTGCGGGCATTTGTGATCAACTTTGGACATTTGTGGTCAACTGTGGACATTTGTGGGCCTATTATCCTTGGCGTACCCTGGTTTTGGGTACGGATAATAAGTCAAGAGAAAACCAACATACTTACTCAGAGGTAATGATGCCGTGGTAAATATGAGGGTTTCTTTAATAGAGTCTTCCTACTCAGAGGTAATGAGGACGTGGTAGGAGTGGACACCATGAAGGGTACAAAGAACAACTCAGAGATAATATGGACATGGAAGTTCTACGTGAGGGGCGGTTTGTTTTTGATGGAAGTAAAACAACTCAGAGGTGACATCAACGTGGTTGTTTCGAGAAATTTATGGATCTGTTACCCTGTTTATGCACTGAAAGTGTGGGCACTAGATCATGAGGAAGATGCACTTTTGGGAAGGAAGTTCAGAGGTATGATAATACATGACTTACTACCCAGATAATGCAATATAGATTCATTTGGGATGACCAGAGTGTAATTTCAGCGGTACCTAAGGGCACATAACTTAACAGTCCGGTAGATTTAGAGGATGTCGTTTAGACATAATACTTCTTCAGGAACTTGCCGTTGACGGGCAACATGAGCAAGTCTCCATTTTGTTTTGCGAGACGGTAAGCACCATTGGAGAATACAGCCTCGATGACAAATAGACCTTCCCACTTTGGCTGGAATTTGCCGACGGTTTTGTGAGTCATAACCATCGGCCTCTGAACTGCCAGAACGAGATCGCCCACATGGAATGTTCTGAGTTTAACCTTCTTGTTGAAGGCTCCCGAGATGCGTGCTTGATACAGCTCGATTCGTTGTTGAGCTAGCAGGCGCTTCTCATCTAAGGCCTCCAACTTTTGTAGGCGGCGACGGTAATTATCATCCGTCGTCAATCGATAGGTGAGGGCGATGCGGAGCGAGGGGATTTGGGTCTCCAGTGGGAGATCTGCCTCACTCCCATACACCAGAGAGAATGGTATGTTCCCGGTGGCCGTCCGGACTGTAGTACGGTACGTCCATTAGCATTCGCCAAGCTTTTCATTGTAGCACCCAGTTTCTAAAATAAGGGCAATTTTGAAATTTTGTAATTATAATCATTTAATAATGATATTTAAATCATGTTATGATTTTTGGTGATTTTTAGTTAATTTAAAACCACGACTTGTGATTTTGATGATTGACTAGTGTAACCCTAGAGTTTGGCTAAGCCTAGAGACTAACCATGATCAAGGGGCCTAGTCATGTGATTAGGATGACTAATTACAAATTTTTAGTCTAAGGGTATTTTGGTCATTTTGACACTTTTGTGAAATTGTAAATTATATGAATTAAATATGTGCTAGTTAATTATTCGAGACTTGACCTAGAAGTTTAGCCTAATCTAGATGTTAGTCATGACCCAAGAGACTAAGTTAGAGGGTTTCAACTATGTAATCAAATTAGATTAATATCTAGATATTTTGTTAGTGTGGTATTTTAGGCTAAATGTTAAGAAAGGTTACTTTAGTTGTGAGCCCTTAGATTGGCTTGAATTTGTTGGAGAAGCCTTGACCACTCATCCTAAACCCTAACCCTAACCTAATGGGAGCCATCAAACATCCCCCTCTATAAATACAACACATTAACCCTTAAGCATCATTTTAAATTATTTTAATTACCTCTTTTTGTGTTCTACCCCAATTCCTCTCCAAATACCCAAATCAACTCCAAATTGAGCCTATTCTTTTGCGTTGGATTCCCCTACAGCAGAGGACAACATTAGTTGGTAGCTAGCAAGGTTTCGAAGCGAATTGACCGTTCAAATTGGAGAAGAACACTTTCCCCTTATTCATTTTTCATTGAGGTTTCACCCTCGATAGGTAATTGCCCTAAAACCTAATTAAATTTTAGTTTCTTTCCATAGATGCATTCATTTAGGGTTTCCCTAGGTGTAGCCCAAGTTTGGTAGGAATTTGTGTCCATTTCGTGTCCGTATCGAACACGTATCGGTGTTCTTGAACTTGTGTTCGACGAAATACCATATTAGAAATTATTTTAGTAATTTTCAAAAGTAATTACATGTTTGTGTAGCCCTTAGCATGATGATCACGAATCACTAACACTGAGTCAAATTCTGTGTCGTTTCCGTGTCGAAATAGGACACGCACGTACTACACGAGATCTCGTGCACTGTCCTGCTACTGGACACGTCGTGTGCGCTACACACGACACGATTAGACACGAAACTTATGGTGAAGTTCGGGGACATGACTGACACTGTGCTCATAAATTTTGGGGTGGTGTCGTGTCGTATCGAGGAAGAAAATGTGCGCGTACTGATTTTACACGCACTGTACACGCGCGGAAACACCTCACTGATACGCGCTTCGCGCATGGACACGCAACTTTGTGGACACGACTCAGGCACCTAGACACCTAGCCCTATACCTGGCGAACCCCTAGGCATGACTACGAGGTATCTCGTATCGTGTGTCGTGTCCTAGCGCAACTCGCACACGTGCACGAGGCTGCCTGCACGTTTAGTGTCTGTGTGTGTGTTCTCTCTGTTAGGACATGTTCGTGTCCAGTTTCCTGGGCACGAATCAACCCCCTGACATGTACACATGTGGGGGGTGACACTTCTGTACAACTATTTTGGGTTTATGATTTAGTTTCATTTGAAATTTGGTTCGAATTTCTTGATACAGAGAGGTCACTGATACTGTGTAAGGATATTTGGGTTTTCTGATTTTAAATTAAATATTTATTATGTTAAAATATGTAGATACTTACATACATACTGGATAGTAACTGGGACATGTATTGATTCAAGTTTTGTTCACAAATGAGAATGGTTTATACAGAAAATTGAGTTTAGAGAAAAACTGAGATTGGTTTATAGAAAACTGAGAATGGAAGTGAGGTTTCAACAGAAATTTATGTAAATAAATGAATATGAGATGAGTTGAATTCAATGTTGAATTGAATTAAAATAGAGTGAGTGAAGTGGTGAAGGAATGGAATGGATAGATGGTTTGAATGAATGAGTGGTATCAGTTCTAGAAGAAGTGTTGATGTGTTAAGTCCTAGTGCTAAGTTAGGGTGTTTGGTTAGGATATAGTTTAGTACCAAGGGTTGGCTCAGCCTTGCATTTGCAGCAGCAAGGTCTGCAGCCTTGCATTGCATATGGCAAGCACAGCATGCAGGCAGCCTTAGGATTGCAGTAAGCAATGTAAAGGCAACCGCCATGCTTGGCATTGCCTTATGGAAATTGGCAGTGGCAGGACTGTTTGCTCATGCCCTGGTTTTGCATTTCCAGCAAGGGACATGATTGGGCAGGGGATTTACCCCTTGGGTAGGGTTGGCTTGGTCTTAGGCCACTGAGAGACTTCCTTAGTGTGAATCATTGATTCACACTTGGGTCTTAGGTAGGGGTATTAGTGAGGGATATATATATATATATATATATATATATATATATATATATATATGATTTAGTTATCCTTGTCTTAAGTAAGTAAAGGGCCTCGCCTATCAGCCTATAGGATTTGAATTACCTACTCTAGGTAATAAGATTCCTAGTCTAGGGTATGGTTTGGGGGATGCCAGTATAGATAGGGTAAGGGTTTCATAGTTTAGGGTAGTGTATTTCCCTTGGAAGTAGGTAATAGGAATTACCTAGATTATCTAAGGTAATAGACTTCCTAGGATAGATAAGGAGTGTATTTATATATGTAGATATATACATGTATAAGGTAATATTAGGCATGAGAATACCTAGTGTCACGACCCGCTACCCAAATTGTTGGGCCAGGCCGAGTCATGCCCAGCCTACGTTTGAGATAAAACGTAGTAAGCTGTTCTAAAGACAACAGGATAAGACTAAAATGTGCTAACAGTTCTATAAATGAATAAAAGTCATAAATGCTCCAAACACAAAAGTCGTATCATATAGTAAAATGTCCAAAGTACAAGTCTGAAATGTAAAACTGGATACATGTCCAGTTATAAAATATGTAGCCTAATACATGACTACTCTCAAAAGTCTAAAGCAAAAAGATAACTAGGCGAGGTTCCCTGCAGGAACATCCTCGTAAAGCAAGGCCGGGTCCTCGGCAGTAACTCCATAATATGTGTCACAGAGTTACTCCTCCTCAGTAAGGACACCTACAACGTTATCATGTCAGGACGGGAGCAAGTACTGAATCTAGCAAACTAGCATATGAAACATGAAAATGAACATAAGAGGAAAAAACTGGAAACATGACATCACACAATCTATCATGGCAAGGACACATATGTCATAGAGACAGATGTATATGTAATGTTTAAAACTGTAGCAAGTACGTGATCGATCAATAGATGTACAATGTACTGTGGTACACGTAAATAAAATGTACATACGTACAAGTTAACAAGCATAGGTGTACATCCGTACAGAAATGCGGGATAATGGCCTGCGGCAAGGTATGCATATAAAATGAGACCTCGCTCGCTACTATAGGGGGGTCATGATCACGTACTCAACTGTCAGTTTCCCCATAACCTATACTCTAATCATGTGAGAGATACATAAAAACTATTCTAAGCATGGTAGTAATGGAAAGTACAACATGTGACATTTTAACTTGCTACCCCATGGATCAGCATTTAACATGGTTGGATTAGCAGTTCATTTATGTAACAGTATGTAAAGTTTGTAGAAAGTACTTGCCTCTAGCAAAGCAAAGTAAAACAAGCTGCGATAAAAGTGCTATGGATGTCCGGTAACTCGTCACTGTAGAAATAAATGCAATAACTTAGTTTTTATACTAAGCTAAAACGCTAAGACACTAATTGGTGAAACACGACTTGTGACTGGGCACCTAGCCAAAATGATGACTCTGGCATAGGAGACCAATGTGGGGTGACACACTACTTTAACTAACTTTCTAGGGTCTTTACACTAGTGAGGGGTGAGGTTCAACACGGCTAAAACTCAAAGTAACACAAAAAGTTACAAGTCCTAATTAATCAATAAATAAATCAAATGACCATTATGTTTTAACAATTTTTGAGATAGACAAAAAGCTTATTTTTGCTTAAAGTAAAGTACCATAAATATCCTTGTTAATTATAGAAATTTATTATAATTTTTTTGGAATTTATTAACCAGTACAAGTATTTTATAAAAATCAGTTTTCCTAAGTATACAGAAAGTGAGTTTTGGTTCCATATGCCAAATTAGTGGCAAAACAGTAAATTAAATACTATAAAAATTATACTAAATTAGCTAAATTAACATAGTATCTAAATACTATTTTTCCAGAATTTTAACAGTACTTTAAGTATTTTTAGAAAATCAAAAACAGCATTGCACACAATTAAATAATTAATTAATTATCTGCGTATTTTGTCCATGTACATAATTTGAACCAAAGTTCAAATACAGGACCCAAGGCCATGAATCAAGTCCAATATGACTTGTACAGGTCTTGAATGTGTGAAAACACATTTGGGCCCAAAAACCCATGCTAGGCTTGGACACCAAATGGTTGCAGTAATTTAAATACACTAAAATACAAATTGGTAAAAGTACAAAATAAATATTAATATTTTAATAAGGTAAAGTTTATACAAAGTGAATATATACATACCTATGTTAAAAGTACATATGTATATATATATATAAGAAAATACTTAATTATAAAGTATATATACATATACAAATATTGTATACATATATATAATAGTATATATATAATAATATATATACACATGAAAATATATACATAAATACATATATGTATATAAATACAAATATATATATATATAAAAATTTACTAACTATAAAATTATATATACATTTATAAAATACTGTCAAATATGCAGTATATATATATATATATATATATATATATATATATATATATATATATATATATATATAAAAAAAAATAAAATAAATATATATATATATATATATATATATATATATATATACATATAAATATAAAAAAAAAATATATATATATATACATATAAATATAAATATATATATAAAACAGAAAAAGAAAAAGGAAAAGAAAATGAAAAGAAACAGCAGTGAAGGGGGGCTCGAACCCGAGCCATAGCGCGCGTAGGGGGGGTTTATGTCGGGTCGGGCTGGCCAGGGGGTCAGCCCACAGCTTGTGTTAGGGTTAGGGTTTTTGTTAGATTTAATTAGGTTAGGTTTAACATTAAACATAAAAAAAAATAATAAACTCGATCCTGTGTCCGGACAGTTAGGGACACAGGATTTCTACGTGTCCGAGTCGATTTTGACATACACGACACGAGTTTCACGTGTCCAGTTCCACACTCGTGCTCGCCAGGACACGGCGAACAACATATGTGGACACGAGCCTCACATGTCGGATCGTCGAAGGGGGATTTTGAGGGTGCTGGCGGGCGGAGGAGACGTCGGCGAGGCAGCACTCGGGTGGCGCTGCACTCAGCTCGTCGAGGCGCGTCGGAGGATGGTGGTTGCGGGCGGTGGCGCTCGTCGTGGGGGCTGAACGAGCGTTCGCCGGAGTTAGGGTTGCGGCGGGTTTTAAGTCGGGAAGATGGGGGGCTGCGGTGGCTGTGGTGGGTCGAAGTGGGGGTGGTCGTGCTGAGGGGAGTGAGGGGAGTTTTATAGTGGGGTTGAGGCGGTCGGGGAAAGCCGAAAATGGCGGGGTCAGGCCGCGCTGGCGGTCGTCGGTCAGCAGAGTGGGTGAGGAGAGTGAGTGTGGTCGGGGGGGGGGGGGTGTTGGGTAGGTTAGCCTTTAGGCCCCCCCTATTTTAGGAATTACACAATGGCCCCCACAGAAGGTAAATGCAAAATAGAATTTGCATTCCGCATTTTAAAACATTTCACTAATTCCATACTGATATAAAAACAAATCTAAAAATTACAGAATGATATTAAAACAATTTAGAAAATTGCAAATTAATATTTTTGTATTTTAAAACTCATTTATAAATCATTTAAAAATTCTAGAAAAATTCTTAAAAATCTAAATAATTATTTTAAGGCTAAAATTGACATTAAAAATTAATTAACACTAATTAAAATAAAATTTGAAAAACAGGGGCTTACAAGTCTTCCCTCCTTGAAAAATTTTGTCCTCGAAATTCACAAGGATTGAAGACCCTACAATATTCTAACATAGCAAGTAATACAACAAAATGACTAAGGCTGCGATCGAAACTAACCTCTAAGGTATCAAGCGGGAACGGGTGGTTCCCTCGCAGCGGTTGGATCGAACAGGTAAGGGTATCTCTCCCTCATGTCCGACTCCCTCTCCCAAGTAGATTCACCTGGGGAGTGACGGCTCCAAGCTACTCATACTAGGGGTATAACCTTGTTCCTCAGCCTCTTCTCTCTCCTGTCTAATATCTCCACTGGCTGCTCAGAAACTGTAAGGCTCGGTCCGACCTCCAACTCTGAATGATCTAGCACATGACTGGGGTCTGAAATATATCTCCTCAGCTGAGATACGTGAAAGACATCGTGAACTCCTGCTAGGTTGGGTGGAAATGCAACCCTGTAAGCTACCTCTCCGATCCTGCCAAGTATCTCGAATGGCCCGATGTATCTTGGGCTCAGCTTCCCTCCTTGTCCGAACCTGATCGTCCCTCTAGTAGGTGATATCTTCACTAGCACCATATCACCGTCTGCGAACTCCATCGGTCTGCGACTAGCATCAGCCCAGTGTTTCTGCCTATCCTGAGCTACTCTGAGCCTGTCTCTGGTCATCCCGACTTTCTCTGCTGCATCTGTGATCATCTCTGGCCCAAGCATAACTCTGTCTCCAACATCATCCTAAAAGAGCGGTGTGCGGCATCGTCGTCCATATAGCGCCTCGAAAGGAGACATACCGATACTGGCTTGGTAGCTGTTGTTATATAAAAACTCTACCAAGTGCAGATGGCTCTCCCATGATCCTCCGAAGTCCAGCACGCAGGTCCTCAGCATATCCTCCAGTGTCTGTATCGTCATCTCGGACTGCCCATCTGTCTGTGGGTGGTACGCCGTACTGAACTTGAGCCTACTGCCCAACTCCTCCTGCAAGCTCCTTCAGTAGTAGGATGTAAATCTGCTGTCTCTGTCCGACACGATGCTCACTGGCACTCCGAGTAGGCGAACTATCTGCTGCATGTAAAGCTCCCCCAACTTCTCGGTGGAATGCCCCACCTTGAAGGGTATAAAGTGCGCACACTTCGTCAGCCTGTCTACGATGACCCAAATGGCATCCTTCCCTCCTTGGGAACGAGGAAGCCCTGAGACGAAGTCCTTCGTAATATGTTCCCACTTCCACTCGAGAATGGGTAATGGCTGCAATAAACCAGCTGGCCTCTGGCGCTCCGCCTTGACCTGCTGGCAAACTAGGCATCTCGAGATGAAATGTGATACATCCCTCTTCATCCCGTGCCACCAAAGATGTTCCCGCAAGTCACGGTACATCTTGTTAGCACCAGGGTGAATAGAATATCTCAATCGGTGTGCCTCCTGCAAGATTGCCTCTACCAGCTCTCCCTTCGGCATGCACAATCGGCTGCCATGCCTCAAGGATCCATCCTCTGCTATAGTGAAGTCATCCAGCAATCCAGCTAAAGCTTGGGGTCGAAGTCTACGAAGGCTCTCATCTGCAGACTATGCCTCCCGGATCTGCTCCATCAAACCTGACTGAATGTCAAGCGCCATCATCTGTATCACTGATCCTGGCCAAACTAGCTCGATGCCGAGCTTCTCCAGATCTTCCAGCAAATGCCGATCAATTATCAGGTACCATGCCATCGGATGCCTGCTCAGCGCATCCGCCACCACATTTGCCTTCCCGGGGTGATACTGTAAATCGATGTCGAAGTCCTTCATCAACTCCAACCATCGTCTTTGCCTCATGTTCAGCTCTTTCTGCGTGAACACATACTTCAAGCTTTTGTGGTCAGTAAAGATCTCCACACGCTCTCCATATAAGTAATGTTTCCATAACTTGAGTGCAAAGATCACCGCAGCTAACTCTAGGTCATGGGTAGGATAATTCCTCTCATGAGTCCACAATTGCCTAGATGCATAAGCAATTACTTTCCTATGCTGCTGTAGGACACATCCTAGCCCCTTTCCAGAAGCATCACTGTATTTGGTGAAACCTCCAGAACCTGAAGGTAATGTCAGAACTGGAGCGGTCGTCAGCCTCCTCTTCAGCTCCTCAAATGCTGCCTGGCAGTCCTCTGACCATATGTACTCTGTGTCCTTCCGCGTCAGCTTCGTCATGGGTTCAGCTATCCTAGCAAAGTCCTGGACAAACTTTCTATAATAGCCTGCTAAACCCAAAAAGCTCCTGATCTCTGAAACTGACGTCGGAGCCTTCCATGTCTCAACTGCAGCAATCTTCCTGGGATCCACCGAGATTCCATCTCCAGTGACTACATGGCCGAGAAACTCCACTCGGTCTAAAAAGAACTCGTACTTCGGCAATTTGGCAAACAATCTCTCCTGCCTCAGAATCCCCAAAACTATCTGCAAGTGCTCTGCATGCTCCTCCGGCGTCTTTGAGTATATCTGGATGTCGTAGATAAACATTACGATGAACTTATCCAGATACTGGTGAAATATCTTATTCATCAAGTTCATAAAGACAGCTGGCACATTTGTGAGACCAAATGGCATCACCAGAAATTCGTACTGCCCGTACTTCATGTTGAACGTCGTCTTCTGGATGTATGCTGCCCTAACCTTCACCTGGTGGTACCCGGATCTCAAGTCTATCATGGAAAACACCTTCGCCCCGCTCAACTGGTCGAACAAATCATCTATCCTGGGCAGAGGATATTTGTTCTTGATGGTGATGGCATTCAAGGCCCGGTAGTCAATACACAACCGGACAGTACCATCATTCTTAGGCACAAAGAGCACTGCCGCTCCCCATGGAGAAGCACTGGATCGAATGAAACCCTTTTTCAACAGGTCATCAATCTGCTCTTTCATCTCTACTGCATCCTTGGGATTCACTCTATAGTAAGCCCGGGATACTGGTGATGAACCCGGCACTAAATCTATAGTGAACTCCATATCTCTGTCAGGCAGAAGCCCTGGAAGATTCTCTGGGAATACATCCATAAACTCCCTAATGATAGGGTATGGCGGAGCTACGTCCCCAACTGTCGCACAACAGTTCGGCTCTAGGCTGATCTCCGGCCCTGTCCTCCTGACACTGAATGGTGCTGTGCCTGGGGGACTGAACAAAATACTACCCTCATGACAATCTATAGATGCATGGACATACCTAAGCCAGTCCATCCCCAATATGATATCATAACCGAGGAGTGGCATCACAAAGAATCGTCCCCTGACCTCTCCCCAGGCTATAAAAATAGAACATCAATAGATAGATCTAATAGGCACTGGTCCTCCTCCCGTCATCACTTTACTAATCTCCGCAGTAGGTGTAGCTACTAGATAGTGTTTATGCATAAACTCTAATAATAAGAAGCTATGAGATGCACCAGAATCAAACAAACATACAGCTAGAAAAGTATGCAAATAAACATGACCTGTGATGACGTCAGCTAAGTAATCTGGCTCCGAAACCTACTCCGGCTCCGGCTCAAGGGCTAGGCTATAAGTCTTCCCCTGAGGTCCCTTCTGCTGCTGCAGATGCTGCCCAAACCTCTGCTGCTGAGTCAGAAGCGGTCCCCTAGGCTTCGCTACTGGGCAGTCCCGAATCTGATGGGTTGCAGACCCACAGACTAAGCACTGCTTCAACCTCTTCCTGCAAATGGAGTTGTCGTGCCCTGGTCTTCCGCAGAAAGAACATATAGCTCCCCTCTGCTGTTGCTGCTGATGTCGGGGTCCCGGGGCTCTAACTGGCGGGGTCTGATGATGTGGTGTAGGGGGACGGTAAGTCTGCTGGGGTGGCATCGGTGCCAGAAGCAAACATTACCGAAGAAAGCCCAGTCTGGTGGATATTCTTCGATGGTATCCCCGATGAGGTGCCAGAAGGTATCCCGATGAGGTGCCAGAAGCAAACATTACCGAAGAAAGCCCAGTCTGGTGGATATTCTTCGACGGTACTTCCAAAACAGGCCCCAAAGGCCAAATTATCGCAGGAATGGGGGTGGACCTAATCTCTCCCGACAAACTGGTCATCCAGCGTGCCTATTCTCTTTCAGAGTCGTGCTCCAACAATGTTGCGGAGTACAATGCCCTCATCATGGGGCTTTAGTTAGCAAGACAGATGGGGATGAACTAACTTGAATCTAACGGCGACTCGAAGCTCGTCGTCAATCAAGTTCGGGGATAGTACGAGGTCCGCCATGAAGACCTCATCCCCTACCACAAAGCAGCGTTGGTCATCATCTCAACGTTCGTAGAATTCTCCATTGAGAATATGCCTCTACTGCAAAACTTGGAAGCCGATGCTCTGGCCGGCCTCGCAGCCTCATTGGCTGCACCCGTCGGGACTCAACACTTCGTTTTGGTGACTAGTCAGAACTTGGCTTGTCCTAGAAATAGTCTATGCATACGGACAACTCATGCCATGTCCGCGGACCCTGGCATCAATGTCGGAGACTGGAGGCTCCCATTCATCGACTTTGCTGTCTACGAAATCCTCCCGAAAGACCCGAAGGAGGAAGACTCAGTTAGAAGGCGCTTCCTCCGCTTCTATTATGATAAAGCCTCCAAAATGTTATACAGGCGCTCCTACGATGGACTTCTCCTCTGATGTCTATCTAACGAAGAAGTCGCCGAAGCTCTTTGAGAAGCTCATGACAGAACGTGCGGAGCTCATCAACCAGGTCCTAAGCTATATGATCGACTTCGACACATTGGCTATTACTGTCCCACCATGATGGCCGATGCTGTCGAGTATGCAAAGAAGTGTCATGCCTGTCAGTTGCATGCTGACTTCAGCCACAGACCGTCAGAGCCTCTACACCCGACGGTTGTATTTTGGCCATTTGAAGCCTGGGACATGGATATAGTGGGGCCTATCTCTCCTCCTTCGTCAAGGGGATACCGCTTCATCCTGGCAATCACCGACTATTTCTTTAAATGGGCAGAAGCAGTACCTCTCACAGAGGTGAAAAGCTCAAAAGTGATCAGCTTCATCAAGCATCATGTCATCTACCGTTTTGGGTTACTTCGAAGGATTATCTACGACAATAGCCCACAATTCATCAGCCATGCGTTCAGTAGGTTATGCGACAAGAACCGTATTCAGAACGTGGCATCAACCGCTTACAATACGGCAGCGAACGGATTGGCCTAAGCTTTTAATAAGACCATCGTCAAGCTACTCAAAAAGGTCGTGTCATCCAACAAGTGTGACTGGGACGAGAAGCTCGGCGAATTTCTTTGGGCCTATAGTACAATGGTACGGACCCTGACGGGCAAGACACTATTCTCCCTGGTTTACGGGAGCGAAGCAGTGCTACCTCTGGAGGTTCAAATACCCTCCCTATGGGTGGCGATCACAAATCAGTTGATGGAAGAGGACAAATAACGTCGACGTCTGCAAGAGTTGGAAGCGCTAGACGAAAAATGCCTGCATATCACAGGCTTTCAACAAAAGAGTCTGATAGAGGACTTTCTAAGTGGGCGACCTGGTTCTGGCAGTCAGGAGACCGATGGTGATGACTCACAAAACACCGAGAAAGTTCGAACCCAAATGGGAAGGACCCTCCATCATACAGACGGTGAAGGGTATCCCCAATTCGAGACAGAAAAATATAGTGACTTAGTGGGGTGAATAAAGAGTGGGTCTTGCGTTAGGAAAGTCGTGTGATAAAAATAATGCATAAGACGGTGTGTATGAGTGGGACACGAAGGTCATGGGTGTAGAGTGTCTTATCTAAATCATGCATGTGATGTTGGTTTTGAGAAAACAACTAGCCTTGTGCTCCTAAATTAAATGTCACGGCAATGTGCATATGATAATCATAAATAAAGTGGGAAGGGTCAAATGGCATAAATTGATCTGAAATTTCAATACAAAAGTAGTACAAGGGAACAAGTTTGAGTGCGACATGATATATCAAAATGAAGATAACCTTGTCTACTACAAACTCATGTAGGAAGTTTCCAGAGATTGACATCTTTGACGCTCCAGAAATCAATGTCACGGAAGAACATCATCTATATTAACAGAAGTTAAATGATAGAGATGACATGTTAGGACCCTTCTCAAGATACAATCTGATAATAATACGCGTCTGTCCAAAATTATGATACTTAGAATCCTCGCCACGCTAGTAAGCAAGGCTGCGATAAACGGTAGGGTCCATAATTGGGGTATGCACATCTATAATCATCTAGAATCCTTGCTACATCGACTAGTATAGTTGCAAGAAATCCCAAATCTCATAACCAAGATATGTACATCCGAAGTCAGGTCTCAACGTTCTCGCCACGCCGGCTAATATAGCTACGATAAACTCTAGGCTCCATAACCAAGTAGACGTTTTACCTTCCCTGTTATTTTTGTCACATATGTTATCAGAAGATACCATAACTTAGGCCATAACATTCATTCCGATATGAAAAGTCAAATCAGCGATGATCCATTAAAATCAAATTTGATAACGAGGAGAAACGGTGAACGGAAGCAAAAGAAAGGATTTTAAATTGATGTTCAAATAAGATTCTCAAGGGTCATCCCTGTGATACTCTTCGCCCTTGCAAATATTATTAACCAGGATAATACCTCCCCCAGTCATAATCTTTTAAGTCCTACCCAAGGATTCAGCAATAATATTAGGCCTAAGAGTAAAAGATACAAACACAAAACTGTACATAGCGCCAGAGTCAGATAAAGCTAATGCTAGAAAAGAATTGAGTAGAACAATACCTGCCACTATATCTCCCATTGGCTCAGTCTTCTCAGCTGCCAGCACGAACGCTCTGCCCTGGGGTGCTTCCCTCTGATGTTGGACAAAATGCTGCTGCTGCGACTGAAGTGGCGGACCCCACTGCTGAGGTACAGGTGGACTTTGTCCTGACCTTCCTTGGCTGCACGAACATGATAATTCTTGTAGTGGCCCGCTCCGCGAAGGTACTAGATAAACAGAGAGATCGGATTACTGGCTCTATAATAGAAGACGATTAATCCGGTGAGTGGACAAAGTCTCATTCTATGATTCACTTACGCCTAATAAGAAGCCGAGTTTTTCATTGAATGATAGTGTTAATAACAAGATGGAAATCATTGAGTATGCTTATAAGAGAATCCACATGTTATCCTGCTAAGAACAAGAAAGGAGTTAACTGTATCCTGAAAAGAAGATTGTTGCCTATTAGTAGTAAATGAATGATGCCTTAATCAAGTGTGCTTTACTACGCTAAGAACAAGAAAAGATAACATGTATGCTAAGTATAAGATTGCTGTCCGATAACAAGAAATGAATTATTGCCATGTTAAATCAAATGAGATGCATGCCATGTTAAAAGTTAGAGATATTGCCTCAAAAGAGAGAACTATTGCCATGTTTAATCAAAAAAGAAAAGAGATCGCTCACACATGTCCTGAATTCGTATTCTTGCAAGGAAAGAATTTTTATGCTTAATCTGAATAGAACTGCTATCATCTTTCAAAGTAATGAATGATTGTTTGTCCCTCAAATATTCTCTGAATGCTAGACATATACAGACGGACTTGTATATGTTGCAAAGGAAAAGAATTATGTAGGAGCTTCGGCTCTGAGATCACAGAAAAGAAAGAAGGCAGAGTCATAGCTCTGTTGTTACAAAAAGAGAAGGTAGAGTCATAGCTATGTTGTTATAAAGATTGACATAGAGAAAGATGACATATTTCCCCTCAAAGAGTCAATCTGATAGCTGTTGTATGTCACTAGATCTCTCGACGGTTTCTAGGGCACTGGGAGCCGATCGGCCTAGGAGAGATTGTTTAGACACCTAGAGGTACAAGAAACCTCGGGCATTGTATCCCGTCCACTAGCGATGAGCTAAACCCAAGTGTCACAGCGACTAATAATGGGAATACCCATGGACCACAATATAGATAGATGTTGATTGGTGCAGAGTTGAACCTATGTGTCACAACTACCAATCGCGTCTACATGTGTCTATAATAAGTGTTGCTCAGAGCTAACGATGTAGAGACGAACATGAAATAAGAAGGTTGGTTATTATGTTTATGCTAATCGTTGTTTTGTGCAGGGATGGACCGTCGGATATGGTAAGAATCACTGAAATGTGATACATATATTGCTTAAGTTTTCTGATCATGATTTGCTTAAAGAGAATAACCTGTTGCAAAGAATAGCTATGTCCCGAGAAAAGAAAAGATGTGATACTCATGCTTGTAATCTGACCCTAAGAATGTCTTGAATAAGAGAAAAGAATGCTAATATTGTTGTCCCAAATAAAATGATATGGTTTATGAAACACGCTGCGTACTGCACACGAGATGAATAGACATCGTGCTTGAAATGAATAAGTTCCTATGTATGCTTAAGATCAAATGAAATAAACTATGACTTTTCAAATATGTTTTCAAAAACAGTTGTAAACTGACTCTGTATGCATGAAATGAATATAGGTAAAAGTAGCAAGATTACATCACAACAAATGTTTTCTCACTAAAAAAACAGTGATCGTTTATGACAAATGTAGCTCTTTGTTCACAATTTACCAGTATGCTGATATACTGACCCACCATCAGTCTGCATGCAGGGTGCAATATGCATCGAGAAGGATAGTCCAAAGCGATAGCTCGTGCCTCATCCTTAGGAGCCAAAAATTAGAAGAGATGCCAAGAGATAGACATCTGTTACAAGAGTTGGTTTTGTATATAAAGGGACGTAATGTATGGGAACGGGATCATTGTAATATGTAAAGTTTCTTGTAGAAGCATGGAAAAGAACTAGAAAAGCCCATGCGCCTCACAACAGAAGAAGCCCATACGGCTCAAAACAGAAGAAGCCCATGCGGCTCAAAACAGAAGGAGCCTCATGCGGCTCAGGAATCTATCAGAGCCTCATGCGGCTCAGAAACTCTCCAATGGCCTCATGCGGTTCAGGCAAAAATCACGTTTCCCTATACAGCTTGCCTTTACAGCTGGCTATAAAGTGACTGTCCGCATTAAATGCTCTGACGTAAAGTGATAACTCTGACATTAAAGCTGAAATAATGACATGACGGCGTATTCCTCGGGAAACGAAGAAGTTCTTCCCTGCAGCTGGCACGATCCACCCACTACGAAGCTCCCAATGAGGCTGCCACCATCCCATGCGGCTGATGTTCGCATGCGGTTTGAATCGTGGAGACTCTCATCATGCGGCTCAAATTATAAAAAGTCACTTCATGCGGCCGCTGTTCTTATGCGGCTCGGATCATGGGGATCATCTCCATGCGGCTTAAATATTAAGAGGCCATGCCCATACAGCCTTGACACGTAGCTAGTCCTATGCGGCTCAATTGGAAACCATCCCCATGCTGCTCAGATATCGGAGGCTACACCTATGCGGCTGCCACCTTCATGCGGTTCAAAACCTAAGAAGTTACCCTCATGCGGCTTTGGCTCGCGGTTATGACACGTGGCAGAAGATTTGCTTCCCATGTGGCACTAAATCAATCAAGAGTCATCAACAAATCTAGACGGCCAGATTTAGTACAATCATCATAATTACCCGAATCAAAGAAGATTTATTGCAATCGCAACATGTGGTAGGAGATCCGAGCTTCCAATGATTCATGACAATCAACATTAAATGCCCATACGGATTTGACACAATCAGCATAAATTGTCAAGATTAGCTGCAATCAAGATTAGTGGTCCAGATTAATCGCCAATAAAATAAGATCAAGGAAAATGGCAATTAAATCCCCAAGTCGCCAATTTTTTAGGGTAATCATTGCAAACCCTAATGATGACACCCCACTCATATAAATAGCAAGGTGCCATTCCCTTGCAAAATATCTCCGATCAAAAATCAAAAAAAATATAGCAAGGTGCCATTCCCTTGCGAAAGAGATCCTCTCCACCCGGCTGGACACAGAGAGAGACAAAGGCGCGCACAGAAGAGTCTTCCCATCTTGAGGGTAGTTCTTCACCGGAGCCAAGGCTACGTCTGATCGTCCAAGGAGTAAGGCAGAGCGACCGTCGCTTTCCCGAGCCTCTATCGTCACCCCCAGAATCAAAAATAAACAATCATACTTAGATTGTTGTACCTAGGTTTTCGTCCCTAGGCTTTCTTTATACGAGCGAGTTTGTATTATGAAGTAAAAGTCCAGTCCTCCGATATAATTGTTCCGTTCTTTTATAATCAATGGAAAACACGATGGCGACTCTGCTGGGGATGAACTTCTCCACGGCTGAGGAGTTGGTGACACTATCAGACGCAGCCAAACTTGGCTCCGCTCAAAAAATGCTGGTCACCCGGTTCGACCAGCAGGCGTTTAAAGAAATGCTCTCCGACGGGAGCGTTGGCCCGGTCCAGCGGCAAGCCCGCACAAAGAAGGCCCGCAGGGAGTGGAGACCCAAAAATTTTTCTCCTCCCCAAGCTCTCGAAGAAGTACTCTCTGTTGCCCGAGGCAGCGGAGAAGTCTCGGTTGTGGCCCCACTTCAGACCATAGAGGATCCTGCTGTCCCCATGTCCGGCAGAAGAAAACACTATAATGCTGGACTTGCAGGGGCAAAGAGGAACACTATGCGGTCCGAACCGCATAAGGGCGCCAGCCGCATGGAAGCTCATACGACCGTAATTGCCAACCGCATGAAGAAAACTCATACGGCCACAAACGTTAGCCGCATGTAGGTAGCCTGCACGGCCATGACATCTAGCCGCATACAGAAGGTTCATGCGGCCACAAAGGATAACCGCATGCCGACAGCCTGTACGGCCACACATACCAGCCGCATACAGAAAGGTCATGCGGCCACACATACCAGCCACATGCAGACAGCCTGCACGGCCACCGATCCCAGCCGTATACCATCTTTCCCATGTGACTCACGGCCAGTCTTTGACCGCCTCTCATACGGTCCTGACCACGAAGGCTCTTTGGAGCATATGCCAGACTCTGTTGTGACCAGCTTGGACTCTTCCTACTATGCACTCTCAGGTGCTAGAAGGAGGAAGCCTCGGGCAGCGCGGGCTCGACGAGCTCAGTCTGCTATCCCAACTTCTGACTATCAGGGCATCCTGCTGACTATTATGCGGGCCCCTGATGGAAAGTTGTATAAAACAATCCGTGTCCAGCCCCCGGCAGCCGACTAACAGGATACTCATCAAAAATCTCCAAACAACAACCAAGGGCAAGTACTCGTACGACCCCCACATCAGGGAGCAGGCAGAAGGCCGACACGCTCATGTGCTCAGAAATCCCGGACTCCTAAATCGGGTGACTTGTGCAACATGGTTCTTCACAAGCGCAAGGAAAGATACATAGATTTGATGTGCAAAGAGTCTTGTCAAGGACATCAATGCACCCAAGTCATAGTCAACTACTGCTGCAACAAGGCAGCATCACAAAAAGACCAGCGGTCCGTCTTCCAAATGCTGCAACACCCAAGCTCAGAAGACGAGGCGCTTCTCATCGCCTCTTGTAATTCTGCTCTGAAGATTCCTGGCAGCAGAAGAGGGAAGGAAACAAATGTCTCCAGCCCAAAAATTTCAACCAGCATAACCAAGAAAATTTCTTCTAAACGGTTGCCTACCACCGTTGCAGGAGGCGTTTACCAAGGTACCTACTCAAAGACGAAATCTGCCACATTGGGAGATTCGTCCACATCTATGAGAGACACCGAAGCCGGGGGTAGCATCCCTCCAAATATCTACAACAACCCGATGTTCCAAGAAGATAGTCCGGAAGAAATGGTTCACCCAACAGATGCAGCAGATCCCGACGTCCCCGAGGACGTCCACAATTCTCAAGACGAGGCAAGCTCTGAAGCTAGGGGTACCACTCTTTCCGAGTTGAAATTAGAGGAGAACATTCCCACATACCCGGACGACTTCTCTGTGCAAGGGTATGACTCATAGGGCACGTCCTCTACCGTTCTTTCTAGCTCTCCTCATATGAGGACGGTGTTCATGACGGACAGCAACCAAGAGGGCCACAGTGATCGCCAACGTATCGACACTCTGGAGGCCATACTGCATGCTCTGGTCAAGTCTGTGGACGAGATCAAAGCGGCCCTTCCAACTCTGCAAGGAAGAACGCCTGGCCAAACAAGCTTGGGTCCCGCGGTCAATGCGGACTCGAACTCAGCTTCACCAAACCCGGGAGATAATTCTTCTGAAATATCGGCTTCCACCATTGTAGACGAGGCTAGGGAGGCAAGAATAGAGGTCCAGGAGCTCCGAGCCATGTTCTATGCCCGAGAAAACTGCCAAGACCTCAGGATACGACAACCGTATCCCGTTGCGTGGAGAGATGTTCCCTTCCCACCAAAATATAAACCATTCCATATTAATCCATATGACGGAAAGACATCTGCAGGCAGGTACATCACCTACTTCGAAGTCACAACCGACCATCTACCCCATGACGACGCCATCCTTACGCGGTTGTTCATCGGAGCCTTGGAAGGGGTCGCCTTCGACTGGTACCGCAACTTGCCGGACAATTGCATCCACTGCTTCACCGGCTTCAAACGCATGTTCCTAGAGAGGTTCTATGACGTAGGACAAGACGTGACAATGTCCACTCTCATGGACGTTATTCAGGAAGAAAAGGAGCTAACAAGAAATTATATCGAGCGGTTTTGCCAAACCGCGATGAAGCTGCCTTCCGGCAACCCAGATTCCTCCTTGATTGAAATTTACCAAAAGAGACTGCTTCCCACAATCAGCCTCTGGATAGGCGAAAGTCAATTCAAGGATTGGAAGACGTTCATCATCAGTGCTACTAGCGCAGAAGACAAGGTGAAGAAAGCCTGCCAACTGGGATTGCACATATCTGAAGGGGAGGACAAGGGCAAACGCCCTAACTGTAGGCCTTTAAAAATGACAGTCACGCTGAGTTGATCAGGACAGAGTCAAAAGTCACGCTCAGTTGATCAGGACAAATATTTACAAATCACGCTGAGGAGACAGCTCGTCATTTGTCAGAAAGTAATTATGACTGACAACACAACAGTCGAAGAATGTCTCTTCGTATGCCACGTATGCACAGAATTCGAGAGATCACAGCCGTCTATAACGTGATTTTCGAAATCTTCTTCAGCAAGACTCAACTTTCGTCAAGTTGGCGTACCAAAAGAGCTTCTTATCATTTAATGCGACCGACAAAAGCAATCACTTTCAGAGATTTTGTGTCAGTCGAGGCACGCTGAATCAAGACAGCTGGCAGTCGTATCTCAAGTTTGCGTGTATTTTGAGCTTTCCCTCAAATCTGCGTGGATTCTGAAGTTTTCTTCCTCAAGTCTGCGTGGATCTTGAAGCTTTTTGCCTCAAGTCTGCGTGGATCCTGAAGCTTCCTGCCCCAAGTTTGCATGGATTTTGAAGCTTTCTACCCCGAGTCTGCGTGGATTTCGTCTTCAACAAGTCTGCGTGGATTTTATCAAATTGGAGTACGTGGCAGCCATGCCACTGATCTCTCGCCTGCGTGTCCTGTAACTTGCACACGACTCATGCATGATCGCCATGTGTCCAACAGTTACAGGCCACGTCCAGTAACTGCTCACAACCTTGCGTATGTTAAATCCTGCATGATTTTCAACTAAGCACAGGCTGTGAAGATAGTTATCTTTTCAGTTATTATTTTTGACTCTATAAATAGAGTTCTTTTTCTCATTTATTGTACAGATACATAGTTATCTACTGTCAAAATTTTGAGAGCTTTTCTTCTTCGCATAGTCCAAGGGATAAAGTGATCGTCTTCTAGATCAGATTCCCACAGTTGTAATTTTCCCAGATACACAATAAATAAAGGAATTTATTTATGAAAAACAAATTGGCGACTCTGTTGGGGAAAACCATCTCCTCTTCCGAGATGGCAACAACTCAATACGACACTTCGTCAATCGGCTTGACGAAGAAGGTGATGACGATCCAATTCGATCAACTCGCCTATGAAGAAATGCAGCGGGCTAAGAGTGGTAAGCCCACTACAGCCTCTATCATCACTGCCAAGTCGAATGGACACTCTGTCTATGTCCCTAAGATTCAGTTGGCAGCCAATGGTGAAGTCTCTGCCACAGTGTCTACTCCTAACACTGGCAAGAACTCTACTGCAAGCACGCACACTCTTGTGCGCTCAAAGATGACAGCAATCAAAGATCACGCTAACAGTAGCTCCTTAGCTAAATCTGTTCCAGTGTGTGTCTCCAAAATTAAAAGTCATGCTGACAGTACTGGCTCCTTAGCCAAATCAGTTCCAGTATACAATTTCAACCCCAAAAGTCACGCTGACAGCACTGGCTCCTTAGCCAAATCTGTTCCAGTGTGTAATTCTAAAATCAACAATCACGCTAACAATACTGGCTCCTTAGCCAAATCTGTTCCAGCGTGTATTTACAAAGTCAAAAGTCATGCCAACAGCACTGGTTCTTTAACCAAGCCTGTTTCAGCGTGTATTTCATCTAAGAAGAATAGCTCTTTAGCTATCTCTTCTTCTTTGCCAAGTTCTACTAGAACTAGGGGTGGTCTTCCACACAAAGTCCCTTCGAAAAGGAATAACTCTTTAGTTGTTTCTTCTGCTCCTGTAATTTTTACTTCAGGAACAGCTTTGACTAACAATTTTGTTAATCAAAGAAAAGGAGATGGTCTTTTGACTACTCTTCCTTCTGGACATTCTATGTCTCAAAACTTGAATGAGTCTAAGAAGAAGCATTCCTTAATGTCTTCTTCTATGATTTCTTCGAATTGGGCACAGAATTTGTCTAGAAAAGGTCTGTTACCAACTCCTAATCAAGGGGGTGGTTCAACTTTTCCTTCTCTGCAAATATCCAGATCAATGGAAGGAAAACTCCATGTTTCCAAAACTAAAGTGTTACCTCCAACTGATCTAAAAACAAAAATTAACACTTCTGGTGTTAAGAAACCATACCAGTTGGAAACAAGGATAAGAGATCCAGATGCAGAGTATGCAAGAAACTATGTGGCTCATATTAATCATTCTCTATATAATCAAGAGCCATCAAGACCCAAGAACAGGAAATATACTCCTCAATCTTCACAAACAGATTTACGAGAATATCTTCAACAGAAGAGAAGGAGTAA
Source organism: Iris pallida (assembly GCA_029216955.1). NCBI lineage: Eukaryota > Viridiplantae > Streptophyta > Magnoliopsida > Asparagales > Iridaceae > Iris > Iris pallida. Next base: position 8,445,003 of record JANAVB010018998.1, read on the forward strand.
TTTTGTGACAAAGGACCATGCTGAATGTGACTTCTATCCAAGAGTCATAATTCAATGCAGATGTCAATCAATGGCTCATTACCATATTGATCATGAATGTGACTTCCAGCCAAGAGTCACAATGCAATACAGATGTCAAACTAAATGACAATCTGTCTTCAATCGGATTCAGTGTGAACCTATGCCTCATGAAGATGAGCCTTTGTTTGCTTCTGTCAATATGACCTCTCGGGATGCTGGGGGTAGAGTTGATAGTCCAGATGGAGTATATAGAAATACCAGAGCAAGAGTCCTGGCTTCTAGTCAAAGAAATTTGATCTCTGAAGATGACTCTGAATTCTTTGGAGAATCTAACTTCCCACCTCTTCCTACTGGGGGTAGTTCTCCTATAATTGACTTTGATGCACAAAGCAATGATTCAGAACAAACAACATCTACCAGTTCATCAATAATCCCTCGTACAGTCACAACTTATATGGTTGATGGGAATACTGATGAACCTTCTTCTTCCTTGACTCCTCAAGATCAAATAATTGCTTATTTGGAACAACAAATAAAGTCTATAGCTGATACTATAAAATCAATATATGAACTCATGACAGCTCAGTTACAAAATCGACAGACTGTACCAGATGCCATACCAACTGACACTGATATGAGTCTAGTACAAGTTCCTCCAGCAGTACAATCCAATACTCCTGGACCAGCTCAACCAAACCCTAGTCTCTCTGGAGCTGGGGGTAGTGCTTACAATGCTGTTCCTCCTCCCAACTATTCTCTACAAGCTACGATTCCACAATCCTCCGGAGTTGTTAATAAAGAATTAAGGAATCTCAAAACTCAATTCGAGGCATTCAAACAGAAAGATGGTTTACAAAGGTTAGGTATCAAATAACCTTATCCGATAGAATGGAAGCAAGTATTGTATCCTCCTAAATACAAGCCTCCCACTATCTCATTCTATAATGGAACCACTTCTCCAAGTCTGTTTATTAATTACTTTGAAGTGATGACTGATCAGCTGCAACCAAGCGACGCCCTCCTTACTCGGGTGTTTGTTGGATGTCTCAAGGGAACAGCTTATGAATGGTATAGAAGTCTCCCAGATGGGAGCATTACCTCATTTGCCGGCTTCAAACAGATGTTTCTTGAACGGTTCTATGAAGGGCTCAATGACATGACTATGTCTGCTCTTATTAGAATCAAGCAGAAAAATAATAAAACTACAGAAGAGTACATTGAACGGTTTCGAAGAGAAGCTCTAAAGATGCCTCTTGGAACTCCTGATGCTGTCACCATCGACACGTGCAAATCAAACTTGTTGCCAATCATCAGCATGTGGACAGGATCCACCCAATTCCAAGACTGGCCTTCTTTCATAGTTAGTGCCAAGGCCGCAGAAATTAGTGCTGAAACCTTCAAAGGTTTAGGAGTGCAGATGACTCCCAAAGAAACAGGTCAAGGTACTAACAATAAAAATAATGCTCGCAAAGGAAAAGAAACTCTTGAAGTTAATCTTCAGAGCAAAGATGCATCAACTGTTCAAACTCCTACAACTCAACAACCAAGAACACCTCGCCCTAAAGAAGAATACTCTTTCGATGACGACGATGTCCTTGGTATCTTTGAATGTCTGCTGAAAGGTAATAAAATACAATTACCTGAGATCAAGAAACCAGATGAAGCTGGTAAGACAGATCATCCCAAATACTGCCCATATCACAGAATGCTGGGTCATACAATTCGTACATGTTATGTACTGAAAGGAAAGATCCAAGAAATGATTAAATCTGGAGCTATCTCTCTTACTCCAAAAGAGAAGACCGTCACCTCCAACGTCGTCTCTATGCAATTCGGAGATTTCCCTCCTCAACTTCTTGAAAATGGGATCGTTCCTATTCCCAAGGCAACTCTTGACATAGTGAATCTTCCTCCTCCACAGTCTGAAGGATTAGTGCCAATCACTTTGGAAACAGGAGAAATCATGTGGATTCATCCTAATCTAGTGGCAGATTTTGAATCTCCTCAAAAGACTACTTCTCGAAAGTCCAAGAAGGCTGGAAAGATTAAGTCATGTCATATGACTTCTCTTGGATCTATCTCTGACATAGAGCCAAAAGAGAAAGAAGAAGCACTTGTTAGTGCTACTCGAACGGGGAAACCTTATCTAAAGGATTATTCCAAGAATCCTGAGGATACTCCTGATATCCCTCCAGCTGATAAAGATGCTCCTAATGTTCCTCCTGAAGAAGAATTATCCACTGTACCTATTCCTTCAACTACACCGGTTGAACATGTTCCTCCCAAGCCTACAGCTATGGAGAAAGAGGATGCACAAAGTGAGACCTTAATAATTCCTGTTAAAGGTCGAACTACTCAGCAACAATCTCCCAAACCCTCTGGAGAAGGTTTTTTCATCATTCCGGTGACTGGATGAATTTCTCCGTTACCTCAGTCGTCTGCTCAAGATACACTGATCATTCCTGTCAGTGGGCGTACTGCAATTCCTGTATCTCCACATATGAAACAGGATACTCTGCTAATTCTAGTTGGAGGACGGATTATTCTTCCATCTCAAGCTTCAAGGGAGCTCACCTCTTCTGAGCCATTTGTTATCGATCTTAATCGAAACAACGCTTCTTCTCGTTCTTTTTCTCCCCCTTTAGTCATTGACTTGGCTAAAATCTCTAAGGCTCAGCCTTCTTCCAACGTAAATATTGCTGCTTTTACATTTAATGAAAAGTCTCCATCTTTGCAGTACGTTGATGTGTGCAATTATGTTCATAGTTATTTACATTTGTTAGATGACTTGAACACAATAACCATAGGGGTTGTACAGACTGTTCATACAGATGTATCCCTAGAACCTGTACAATCTTCATACTTTCTAGTTCCCAGCAGAAAGCCAGGAGACATTCCAATATTCTTCTATAAAGGGCCCCAAAGTCCTTCTGATTTCGAAGATGATGATAAAAATGATGATACTGGAAGATTACAACTACGTCGTTATAGTCAGTAATCTAAAGACATCATCAAAAATATGGGCTATGACTTCAGGACTGGCCTCAATAGTAGAAAAGGAAGAAAAATGCATGTTCGTATTCCTCCTCTGAAATATGGAAGAACGAAATACGGATTGGGCTATATAGCTCCTACTCCTTTTATCAATATTATCCATGAAGATCTCGAGTCTGACGAAGATAAGAGATCTGATTCTTCTAGTACCACTTCTTGGGATTCCGATACGAGTATCGGTGACTTCTATTGCAACCTTCTGTCTTCCAACAAGGTTTCCATTGACCATTATGAAGAAAGTGATGAAGACGAAGAAGAGTTTGAAATCTCACCTGAATCAGAACAATGGGCCCAAAGATTAGATAATCAATGGGAGTTCCGTTTCGAGCAAAAAGAACCTCCGACTGAAGACAAACTTGTTCAAATAGATGTTGGTGAAGAAGGATCTCCCAAATCAATATTCATCAGTGAAAGTCTTTCTGAAACTGATAAGCAAGACATGATCAAACTTATTCGTGACTACATCGATGTCTTCGCTTGGAGTTATGAAGATATGCCAGGACTTGATCCACAAATTGCAACTCACAAGCTCAATATCTTGCCGAATGCTAAACAGGTCAAACAACAACAGCGACGATTTCGTCCAGACATTATGGATGCAATTGAAGCTGAAGTCAATAAACTCATAACCTCCTGGTTTATTAGAGAGGAACAACATCCCGATTGGGTGGCTAACATAGTTCCTATCCTTAAAAAGACTGGCAAGATCAGAGTTTGCATAGACTTCCGCGATCTCAATGCGGCTTGTCCTAAAGATGAATTCCCTCTACCAATCACTGATGTCATGATTGATAATACCTGTAGATTTGAACGGATGTCATTCATGGACGGGTATTCTGGGTACAATCAGATTAAAATGTTTTCAGATGACGAGAAGCACACTTCTTTCAGAACACCGATCGGTACATACTGTTATACAGTCATGCCATTCGGTCTCAAGAATGCAGGAGCAACTTATCAACGAGCTATGAGCACTATATTCCGTGAACATTTGCAGAAAACAGTCGAATGCTAGGTTGATGATATTGCAGTCAAAAGTCAACAAAAGTAGGATCATATCCAAGATTTGAAGACTATATTTGATCTAATGCGTAAGCATCAATTAAAGATGAACCCTACTAAGTTCTTCTTAGGCGTCTCTAGTGGTAAATTTCTCGACTTCGTCATTACCTCTAAAGGTATACATGTGGATCCCGAGATGATCAAAGCCATCCAAGAGATGCGTCCTCCACGCACCTTAAAAGAGCTACGAGGATTTCAAAGAAGGATCGCTTATATCAGGAGATTCATCTCTAATTTATCAGGACGCTGCAGACCATTCAACAAACTTATGAAGAAAGGTGTTTCTTTTGTCTGGAATGATGAATGTCAGAAAGCATTCGATGATATAAAATAATTTTGGATGAGCCCTCCAGTATTGGTACCTTCCGTTTCAGGAATTCTATTTCTCCTATATACTCGAGCAATGAGTCATTCATTGGGTGTATTACTCGCTCAAAAGAATCAAAATGGTCATGAACAAGCCATCTACTATCTCAGTCGTACTATGACCGGAGCTGAACCTCGATATTCACCGGTCGAAAAGAATGTCTAGCCTTGATGTTCGCTGTTCAAAAGACACAACATTATATCATTGGCCAGACTATTCATGTCATCTCCAGGATCAATCCTATACGGATCATGATGAAGAAACCCAGTATTTTGAATTCTCGATTAGCTAACTGGGGAATCCTACTTGCTCAGTATGACATGCATTATATTCCTCAGAAGTCAGTCAAAGGACAAGCTTTAGCTGATTTTCTGGCTGCTCATTTAATTCCAGAAGATTTAAAACTCTATGACAAAATTCCAGATGAAGTCCTAGATTCAAACCAAATTGCTGAAGAAGATCCTACTTGGCGTCTATTCTTTGATGGAGCTTCAAGGATAGGTCCTAATGGTGATATTGTCGCTGGAGTTGGAATCGTTCTTGTATCGCCAGAAGGTCTTGCTATCCAAAGAGCTTATTCTCTCGATCTGCCGTGTTCAAACAATGTAGCTGAGTACAATGTATTACTCATTGGTCTTCAACTCGCTAAACATCTAAATATTCAACATTTGGAGGCGTACGGAGACTCTAAACTCATTGTCAATCAGATAAGGGGGACTTATGAAGTTTGCCATCAAGATCTGGTTCCTTATCATAGATCAGCTATATCTATAGCTTCTTCGTTTGAAAAATTCTTTATTGAACATGTTAGGCGAGCATGTAATACGGAAGCTGATGCTCTAGCTAATCTTGCGGCTGTGTTAGCTATTTCGATTAGACGGCAACATATGATTATTGTTCGCAATCGAGAATTATTTCATCTGGAAAATAACCTAACTCTAGGGCTTCTAATTGACATTGAAGAATCAACATCTCATGACGTCAACACAACAAGAGGATTTGGATTTAGTCGTAAATCTTTATCATCTTCATCTGATTCCAGCATGGAATTCATCTTCAGTAATTCGGCCGAGAATCAAAATACGGATACGGATTGGAGACTTCCTTTCTTAGATTTCGTATTGTATGATATTCTTCCGGATGATCCGAGTGAGGCAGCATCTATCAGACGACGATCACTCCGATTCTATTATAATCATACAACAAAGACCTTATATTGTCGAGCTTATGATAGTTTACTTCTTCGATGTGTTGCCGGTGACGAGGCTCAACAAATTATTCGCGAAGCACATGATGTAATTTGTGGAGCACATCAGCCTGGACCAAAACTTCAAGACCGTATTCGACGTATGGGTTATTATTGGCCTACTATGGTATCTGACGCCATCGAATATGCAAAGAAGTGTAAAGCTTGTCAAATCCATGCAGATTTTATTCATCAACCTTCGGAATTTCTACATCCGACGGCAGCATCATGGCCCTTCGAAGCTTGGGGCATGGACATTATTGGTCCGATCAATCCGCCGTCATCAAAAGGTCATCGGTTTGTTCTCGCAATAACTGATTACTTCTCCAAATGGGCCGAAGCCATTCCTTTGTCTGAAGTTAAGACGTCCAATGTCATTAGCTTTATTAAGCACCACGTCATCTACATATTTGGTGTACCTCGACGCATTATTCATGATAACGGACCACAGTTCGTCAGTCAGAAGTTTACTCGATTCTGTGACGATCACCGGATCAACAATGTGGCTTCTACCGCATATAATCCGGCAGCTAACGGATTAGCAGAGGCTTTCAACAAGACCATCATCAAACTCCTAAAGAAGTTTGTCTCTACTAACAAACGTAATTGGAGTGAGAAGCTCGGTGAATGTTTGTGGGCTTATCGTACTACAGTTCATAATGCTACTAAATGTACACCCTTCTCTCTGGTGTATGGTTGTGAAGCTGTTCTTCCATTAGAGATTCAAATTCCTTCTTTAAGGATAGCAATCGCTAATGAACTCACTACAGAAAATAATGATCGTCTTCGACTTCAAGAATTAGAAGCTCTGGATGAAAAGCGATTATCTGCTCAACAGAATATTGAATTCTATCAAGCTAGAATCTCAAGAGCTTTTAATAACAAAGTCAGAATTCGATCGTATCACAAAGGAGAACTTGTTCTAACAGTCAGACGTCCTATGACTATGACTCATATGAGCAAGGGCAAATTTGACGCAAAGTGGGAAGGACCCTATATTGTGAGCAAAGTTTTCTCAAATGGAGCTTATCAACTCTCGGAATTGGATGGTCGAAAAGTTTTGATGCCTATTAATGGCAAATTCCTTAAGAAGTACTATGTATAAATGTAAATGCTTGTAATCATCAGACAGTCTCATGTTTAGAAATAAAATTTTTATTTTATTTTTATCATGAATGATGATACATGATATTAAAGAAGATCGCTATCATCCTTTTCTACATTTGGACATGGGCCACTGCCGTCCTTCTCGAAGACGCGATCAGCAAAAGAACTGAGAACCTCTTTGCTGGAACCCACGAGGAACTTACAAGCAGCCATTCTCGTGGCTTCTTCTTCTTCAGTCTTTCCTGGTTCGAACAGGAAGTCCAGAATATCCCTTGGTGGCTTGGGTACAGACGAACCTTCGCCTGCAACCACTTTCTTCAATTGAATTGGATCAGCAGGACATTCTCCAATGCCTTTCTGAATCTTCATGGCAATTCCAGCTTTCTTGGATGCTTCTTCAGACGACATTCTTATGTTTGAAAGAAGAAGTGTTCGTTCTGGTCAGATTTCTGCTATATTTATAGGCAGAAATTCTATAAATAATGAAACGTCACGTTCATCCGACGGTTCATCCATTCATTTCTTACATTCATCCGACGATTCACAAATTCATTAATACTTGACGGTTCATCCGTTCATTTATTACATTCGTCCGTTCATGATCTTCTATCAATTTATTTGGAGATTCGTTATTTATCATGTTTTCATAACCTCTGAATCAATTCCGAATCTATCTACTCATTTGTCATTTTTGACCTCTGCATAGAAATCAATCTATTTTCTTTTGAGTTTATACATATTATCACGTCCATAATACCTCTGATAATATCATATACTCTAAAACAGAAAAGAAGATTTTATTATCTATCATGTCCACAATTCATCCGCAAATACAAATTATTGAGCATAGAAGAATTATCATTTCCATTCTCATTTCACCATAAAAGGTCTATTACATTTTTTTTTTAGACTTTCTTACAAATCATAATGGAAATCTATTACAATCTTGGATTTTCATTCTACACCACAACAATAACCTAAAAGAGATCTATCTTCTTCTTTGGATCTTCTCCGTCGGACCTTCTCCGTCAGGTTCGTTGTTGGTGGCAGTTCCTGACTGTCTGAGTCCCAGTCACGACCAGATCAGCAGGAATCAAACTCTGGTCTTCTCTCTCAGACGAGAGGAGAACCATAGAGTATGGCAGCCCGAAGTCGTGGTGCTGCCAATACAATTGGTGGATTGGGGGTAACCTTTCAAGGAAGATAGGAATGTATTCCATATTGGGATACAATTCCTAGTTCTGCCTTGAAAGGAACTCTACTACCCGATTTTTCGGGGTAGAGTTGACTCTACCATCCAACTCTCGTGTATAAAGGCTCTTCCTACCATCTGAGGAAGACCCTTCTATTCCAGGAAGAGTTCTGAGTTGTCTGATGTACGCGTCAAAAGCGTATGAGCTCCCTGATGTAGGTGTCAGCAGAATATTCTCCACAGCATCCACATCACCAATGCCAGTTCTAAAGAAAGTTTTCAGGCGAATTCCTGCAGAAAGCATCAAGGAAGAGGAGATTAATCAACAGAAATGTCATTTGGCACGCGCTGGCTAGTCAAGCGTACATTGTTCAGTCAGAAACAAAAAGCCCATTTTCAACAGCAACAAAATAGTACACGTACTATACTGGACTTACCTTCAAGATTGGTGCTAAGAATTGGCAAACTCATGTTTGATACAGTGTGCAGAAATCGAACATTAGAAAGCATTGCTTTCCTGTTTGAGAATGAAATCTCCCAAAAATTTCATTCTCAGAGAAAAAGAAGAAGAATGAGAGATGAGTATCTTTGAAACTCAGCTATCTATTTAAAGGACAAAGTACAAGCTTATTCTTGGAAAAGATTCGCGTAAATAGCGCTCGTAAACCATGGAATGAATGACACGTGTGCTTTGGAAGACATCGCAACATTGGAAACAGTCAAAGAGTGCTAATTAACATTCTTCATTAATGCACGCTGTTCAAACATAAAAGTTGTACTACATTCTTCAAGACAGGCACTGATGGCCTTACAAAAGACAAAAGAAGAAGTGCAATATTTTCAAAAGAAGACAAAAGCATAAAAGACACGCTCTATTTAGCAGAGCGACTGAGCTTAGTGCCCAGTTCTTCTACGCTCTTAACCCCCATGCGGTGTAACAGAGCCTTCAACATTTCACGCTGCTCTGCAAGGCTGCGTCCGTCAGAAGAAGACGAGCCATCCAGACCAAAATAGCTCAGGAAATTCTTGGCTAAATACATAGGATCGTCTTTGAACTTGAAGACTAGGGGCTCCGGTTCCTTACCCTCAAAAGTGGGATCACCATGGGAACAAAAACCTAATTTGCGTGCTTCTTCTTCAGCTTCTTCCTTTGGTGTCATGTTGACGTAAGATGAAGATTAAAAATGAATCTTCTCCCTGTTTATATAACAGAGCTCGCCGGCGGTTCATATTCCACCATGAATTGGATGCAATCAGTCTCGGAGAACGAAGAGTCATTATGACATTTAATAAGTTCATTTGGATGTTTTCAAAGAACTTCGAAGTCTTTTCGACTTCCGAAAAATTTGAAGTCATCTCAGCGTGACTAATTTCATTTTATCATCTTATTTTCAAAGTATTTCGAAAATTTTAAAGTCTTTTCAATTTTCGAAAACTTTAAAGGGGGTCTTGTAGGCCTTTAAAAATGACAGTCACGCTGAGTTGATCAGGACAGAGTCAAAAGTCACACTCAGTTGATCAGGACAAATATTTACAAATTACGCTGAGGACACAGCTCGTCATTTGTCAGAAAGTAATTATGAATGACAGCACAACAGTCGAAGAATGTCTCTTCGTATGCCACGTATGCACAGAATTCGAGAGATCACAGCCGTCTATTGCGTGATTTTTGAAATCTTTTTCAGCAAGACTCAACCTTCGTCAAGTTGGCGTACCAAAAGAGCTTCTTGTCATTTAATGCGACTGACAAAAGCAATCACTGTTAGAGATTTTGTGTCAGTCGAGGCACGCTGAATCAAGACAGCTGACAGTCCTATCTCAAGTCTGCGTGTATTTTGAGCTTTCCCTCAAATCTGCGTGGATTCTGAAGTTTTCTTCCTCAAGTCTGCGTGGAACTTGAAGCTTTTTGCCTCAAGTCTGCGTGGATCCTGAAGCTTCCTACCCCAAGTTTGGTGAATTTTGAAGCTTTCTACCCCGAGTCTGCGTGGATTTCGTCTTCAACAAGTTGCGGATTTCATCAAATTGGAGTACGTGGCAGCCATGCCACTGATCTCTCGCCTGCGTGTCCTGTAACTTGCACACGACTCATGCATGATCGCCATGTGTCCAACAGTTTCAGGCCACGTCAGTAACTGCTCACAACCTTGCGTATGTTAAATCCTGCGTGATTTTCAACTAAGCACAGACTGTGAAGACAGTTATCTTTTCAGTTATTATTTTTGACTCTATAAATAGAGTTTTTTTCTCATTCATTGTACAGATACATAGTTATCTACTGTCAAAATTTTGAGAGCTTTTCTTCTTCGCATAGTCCAAGGGATAAAGTGATCGTCTTCTAGATCAGATTCCCACAGTTGTAATTTTCCCAGATACATAATAAATAAAGGAATTTATTTATGGAAAATACTAACGTCAACAACAACAACGGTGGTAATTCCTACAGCAATCGAGACAACAAGGGCAAGCAGGCTATGGTGGGCGACACAGCCCCAAAGCCCGAATAAACACCGACAGAAAAGCAGTGGCCTCAGATGACCTACTCCCTCGAGGATGGCCATGTTAAACCCATCTTAGACATGCTCATCAAGGGAGGACGAATTCAGCTCCCTCCTCCAGGCGTGAGCCTCGTCCTGCAATATGGAGAGTCCCAAGTACTGCCATTACCATCGCTATGTTCACCATGCTACACAAGACTGCTATCAGCTGAAGCAATACATCCACATCTCATCGATTCTAAGGCCCTGGCTATTGATTTCGAAGAGGTGACCGTGGCAGCCAATATGGTGTCAGTACAATTTGGCAGCTTCCCTCCGACAAAGACTCAAGACGAAGTAGTACCTGTCCCCCGAGCAAGGATGGAGGTCGCTAACCTTCCACCTCCCCGAGACCAAGCTGCAGGTCTAGTACCCCTTAACACATCACGAGGGGACATCATGTGGGTCCATCCGAACTTGGTGACTCAGTCCGCACCTCCTTCCACCAGCAAGAAAAAGAATGGAAAGTCAAATATGTCGTACGATCTCGATAGAGGTCGAAGAAGCTACTGCTGTTGTTACCCGCTCCGGCGCACAAGCCCAACCTCCACCGGGTAACTCGGCTGAAGATCATCAGTCGACAGCTGCTGATGCTCCAGGACCTCCGCAGCCTTCAAGACCGACAAGCCTAGCCGAAGGAGACTCGCTTCGACAAACCTCTCCGAAGGGAGACGCCTCATGGGCTAGAGAGCCCATACAACTTTGACATCCTGGCACAATTGGCCAACACACCGGCCAAATTATCGCTATATGAGCTCCTGAGACTCTCCAAGGATATCCGCGTCGCACTAAGCGAAGCACTCCAGAATGTCGACGCATACCTGGCTCAGTCCAATCTCACTGGGGAGGACTCACCGACGGATCTCCAGGACAGCGCTTGCACAGGGTCAATGCCAAATATTATCTTCACTCAGCAGGATATGCTTATCAAGACCAACATGCACGATCGCCCTCTATATTATACTGGGTACATTGGTGATATCAAGGTTGATCGGATGCATATTGACCCTGGGTCCTCCATAAGCATTATCCCGAAGAGCCTACTACACCATCTGCGCATCCCAATGCATCGCCTGACGCCGACAAGCACCGCCATCAGCGGTTTCAATTCGGGCAGGAGCTACCCGATCGGAAAGATTCGCCTAAAGTGCCAAATCGGCGACCTTCAGTCAGAAGTGACCTGTTATGTTATAGATGCGGACACTTCCTACAACATTCTCCTGGGGCATCCTTGGATACATAAATATATGACCGTGCCTTCCACACTGCACCAGTACTTCAAGTACGTCGACAAGCACGGCCTCGTAAGGAAAGAATTTGCCGACATCGATCCCTTTAAAGGGGTCGAATCCTACTACTCAGATTTATGCTTGTACGAGAAGTCGAAAAAGCATCTTACCGAAAGAGATACTCAAGCTCAAACTGAGACAACATCCGAATCATAAGAACCTCTGACAATCCACCTCCAAGCCCGCAAGCCTGGCATAACTGCTCCCCTTACAGCCACTCTGCGTAAGTATGCAATTAGCCTCTCTGTGCAGGAAGAACAAATGATAATCCGACTACCAAGGTATAGCCAAGCGCCAAGACCCACGACAGAACCACTGACCATCAGGCTGTCTAAAGCTAGCTAGCACAAGCAGAGGAGCTCGATCCCTCTGTCAAATGGACAATTCGTCTTCCCAGAATGAAATGGCAACCGAGCACTAAGCCAAGGACTGCTAGCCAGCCAACAACTCCTCGCTCAGCACCGACCAAACTGGGGGTAGCTAGTATGCCAACAACTCCACGTTCTGCCCCACCCAAGTATGTGGCTACTTACACTGACGTGCCATCTACAGATAATGTAATCCCACTGGAAAAGATACCTTACTTCATCAATAAAGGGCTATCTTTGAATTATCTCGAGCTTAATAAGCTTTGTACAATGTATGCTATGGAACACGGTATAGGAACTCACCTGCACACACAGGTAACAAATGTCTACACCGCAAACCAACTTACTCCAGTAGAAGACGCTTACCGTATAATCGAGGGAGGGGATCACCCAATCATCTTCGGCCGGAAGAATGATCCACAGCCCTTCAAGATAGAAAAGTCGAGCTCGAACCCGACAGCGGAAGATTGCCCCTTTATCTGTATAGTTCCAATCCAAGTACCTTATGCAAAAATAAGGGTATGATCTGGAAACTACACCAGCTTGAACTACGGCACTGGATGGCGATTACCCTTACAATCGCCGGTCCCGGCTGGGAAACCACGAGACTACTACAACAAAACCAGATGTGGCTAGGTTATGTCACACCCGCGACAACCCCTGAAAGCTCAGACGAGGAATGCGACTGGCATTCACACTCAACCTGATCACCCACTTTCGATTCAGATGTCAGCATCGGGGACATGCTCAGGCAAGTCTGGTCCGTCAATATGGCATTTGCCGATGCCTACGAAGAAGATGAAGACATTCCCGAACTTTTGAGCTAGAGCCATTGGCATAACAACTAGATGCACAGTGGGAGAAGCGGTTCAAACAAAGCGAGCCTCCCACCGAGGATGAGGTTGTACAAGTCGATCTCGGTGATGAGTCCTCTCCAAAGCCTATCTTCGTCAGCAAAAATCTGACAAACGAAGAGCGAGAATCACTACTGCAACTCGTCAAAGAATATATCGACGTGTTCGCCTGGAGCTACGAAGATATGTCGGGACTGAACCCCGAGATTGCACTTCACAAACTCAACATCCATCCGAACGCAAAACCAGTCAAGCAACAGCAACGTCGGTTCCGTCCTGACGTCATGAATGCAATTGAAGCCGAGGTAAACAAACTGATAGCCAGCGGCTTCATCCGTGAGGAACAACATTCTGACTGGGTCACCAACATAGTTCCAGTCCTCAAGAAGAGTAGAAAGATTCGAATCTGCATCGACTTTCGTAATCTGAACTAGGCGTGTCCTAAAGATGAGTTCCCTCTCCCTATCACGGATATTATGATTGACAATACCTGCGGCTTCGAGCGCATGTCATTCATGGATGGTTTCTCGGGATACAACCAAATCAAGATGTCTCCCGACGATGAGAAGCACACATCATTCCGAACACCGATTGGCACATACTGTTACACAGTCATGTCTTTCGGTTTAAAGAACGTTGGTGCCACCTACCAAAGAGCTATAAGCATCATCTTTAGAGACCACTTGCGCAAAATAGTGTAATGCTATGTCGACGACATCGCCATCAATAGCCGCTCTAAGGAAGATCTATGCATGATCTGAGGACAATGTTCGACCTAATACGAGCGCACAATTTGAAAATAAATCCCACAAATCCTTCTTGGGCGTATCCAGCGGGAAATTCTTAGTTTTCATCATCACCTCCCAGGGTATCCACGTAGAGCCTAAGAAGACGAGGGCAATCATGGAGATGGGTCCCCCAAGAAATCTTCGTGAACTCCGAGGCCTTCAAGGAAGGCTAGCCTACATCAGGAGGTTTATCTCTAACCTCCGGACGATGCCAGCCTTTCACCCACCTTATGAAGAAGGGCGTTTCATTTGTATGGGATGAAGAATGTCAGCGCGCCTTCGACAGCATCAAAGAATATCTGACGAATCCTCCAGTCCTGGTAGCCCCGGTGGCTGGAAGACCATTCCTACTCTATGTACGAGCGATGGAACATTCTCTCGGTTCTATGCTAGCACAAAACAACGAGGCAGGCCACGAACAAGCTATATATTACCTCAGCCGAATGATGATGGGGCCGGAGCATCGATACACTGCCACAGAGAAAGAGTGCCTTGCTCTGGTTTTCGCCATTCAGAAGATGCGACACTACATCACAGGACAAACCATCTATGTCATATCAAGAGTGAACCCCCTCAGGGTCCTCATGACTAAGCCAGGTGCACTCAGCTCTCGCCTCACTACCTGGGCGATATTACTGTCCCCCTACCACATGATCTTTTCCACAAATGGCTGTTAAAGGTCAGGCTCTGGCAGACTTTTTAGCAGCTCATCCAGGTTCGGAGTCAACCAAAATAGACGAAGAGATTCCAAACGAGGTCACTAATTCAAATATAGCCTCCCATGGTACCATATGGCGAATGTTCTTCGATGGCGCTTTAGAACTTGGCCCAAGGGCAACATCGTCGTTGGAGTCGGAGTAGTACTGATTTCTCCCACCGGGTTGGTAATCAATCGAGCTTATTCCCTTACGGAACCCTGTTCAAACAACATGGCCGAGTACAATGCTTTGGTTATTGGCCTCCGACTTGTAAAAGAGCTGGGGGTAGAACACCTTGAAGCATACGGCGACTCACAGTTAACCGTCAATCAGATTCGGGGTTCATACGAGGTTCGCCAGGAGGACATGATCCCCTACCACCAAATAGCGACCGACATCATCTCGTACCTGGAGGGTTCTTCATAGAGCACGTTCCCAGGCTCCAAAACATTGAAGCCGATGCCCTAGCAGGTCTTGCCGCTTCCTTAGCAGTTCCGAATCATGGTCATCATCTGGTTGACATCATAGGCCGTGAGTTGGTCTATCCCAGGAATAATATTCAGTGTGCCGAGAGTTACACCGCCCTGACAATCGATGAAGCACTAGACTGAAGACAACCGTTCATTGACTTCGTAGTCTACGACATCCTGCAGGAGAATCCGAAGGAAGCCACTTCTACTAGAAGATGTTCCCTCAGATTCTTCTACGATACAGAGACAAAAATGCTATATCGGCGATCATACGATGGATTACTGCTTCGATGCCTGTCAAATACAGAGGAGAACGAAGCCGTGCGTGAAGCTCACGATGGCATCTGTGGGGCCCATCAGCCTGTCCCGAAATTATAAGATCGCCTTCGCCGAATGGGCTACTACTGGCCCACGATGGTTGCAGACGCAATAGACTATGCACGAAAATGCAAAGCCTGTCATGTCCACGTAGATTTCATCCACCAGCCATCCAAGTTTCTACACCCGACGGTGGCATCCTGGCCCTTCGAAGCATGGAAATGGACATCATCGGTCCGATCACTCTGCCTTCGTCCCGAGGACATCGCTTCATACTTGCAATCACAGATTACTTCTCCAAATGGGCGGAGGCTGTTCCGCTGGCAGAAGTGAAGACTTCAAACGTGATCAGCTTTCTTAAGCATCACGTCATCTATCGCCTTGGACTGCCCCGAAGGATCATCCATGATAATGGTCCGCAGTTCGCAAGCCATGCCTTCTATCGGTTTTGCGATAAAAACCGCATCCAGAATATTGCTTCAACACCATACAACCCAGCTAATGGTCTGGCTGAAGAATTCAACAAAACAATCATCAAGCTTCTCAAGCAGTTCTTGTCATCAAACAAACGCGACTGGAATAAAAAGCTCGGTGAATGCTTATGGGTGTACAGTACTACAGTACGAACTGCCACCGGGAATACACCATTCTCTCTGGTATACGGAAGTGAGGCAATTCTCCCACTGGAGACTCAAATTCCCTCGCTTTTGTCATTCTTACATACAGATTGACGATAGATGATAATCACCACCGCCGACTACAAGAGTTGGTGGCCCTAGATGAGAAGCGCCTATTAGCTCAACAACAAATCGAGCTATACCAGGCACTTATCTCCGGAGCCTTCAACAAGAAGGTTAAAATCAGAACATTCCAAGTGGGCGACATCGTTCTGGCAGTTCGGAGGCCGATGGTTATAACTCACAAAACTGTCGGCAAGTTTCAGCCAAAATGGGAAGGCTTGTTCATCATTTGATATATTCTCCAATAGAGCTCACCGCCTCGTAAAACAAAATGGAGACTTGTTCATGTTGCCCATCAACGGCAAGTTCCTAAAGAAGTATTACATCTGAAATGACATCCTCCAGGGTGACGAGTCATGTACTCTCTCGTACCGCTGAACTCACATCCCGACTACAAATCTTCCAGAATGATGAGTCATGTACTCTTTCGTACCACTGAACTCATCCTGACTTCAAATCTTCTACAATGATGAGTTACTTACCCACTGGTACAGCTGAACTCGCATCCCGACTACAGATCCTCCAGAATGACGAGTCATGTACTCTTTTGTACCACTGAACTCACATCCCGAAAATAAATCCTCCGAAGCAATGAGTTACGTACCCCCTGGTACCGCTGAACTCACATTCCGACTCCAGATCTCCAGATTGTCGAGTTACGTACCCGCAGGTACCGCTGAACTTACATTCTGGTCCCAAATCTCCCAGATTGTCGAGTCACGTACCCATAAGTACCGCTGAGCTTACATCCTGGCCACTACAAATGAATCTATATCGCATCTTTGAGGTAGTAAGTCATGTATGATTATACCTCTGAACTTTCTTCCTAAAAGAGCTCCCTCCTTATGATCCAATACCCGCACTCTCAGTGCACAAAAGGGTAAAAAATCCACAAATTCTCCGAAACAACCACGTCGATGTTACCTCTGAGTTGTTTCCTTCAATCAAAAACAAACCGCCCCTCACATAGAACCTCCATGTCCTCATTACCTCTGAGTTGTTCTATATTTCCTTCATGGAGCACACTCCTGCCACGTCCTCATTACCTCTAAGTAGGAAGGCTATCGAAGAAACCCTCATATTTACCACGTCCTCATTACCTCTGAGGTATGTTGGTTCTCTCTCGACCTATTATCCATACACAAAAAAAAACTAAGGTATGGCAAGGATAATAGGCCCACAAATGTCCTGTCGACCACAAATGTCCACTGTTAACCACAAATGTTGTACTAAGTTTCCTAGTACATGCCCCTCACTTCTCATCATGCCCCGGGGGCACAGCTGCCCCACGGCATTCTTTCTTCCGATACCAGGAACGTCCTTAGCCACCTTACTGTGGATCTGTTCCAAATATCCCCATCAACTAGTTATTTGTACCTAAAACTTAGGAACGCCAAGGGTAACAAGTCTACAAACAGCTCCCCAGTGGGGCAAATACCACAACGCCACAAACACAATAAGCAGTACAAATAAAAGGTAGAATAAAGCAAGCTCTTTTATTTGAAAGGCAAAAGTACTACATGTTCTGGGGATCATATCCCACTTAAGAAAGGAAAAGAACGAAAGCAAAAAGAAGAAAAAAAGTCGACTATTGTTCGGCGATACATAGTGCCCTAAGACGGTCCCTCAATAAGGCAGTCGATCGCTCAAACCTCTGTTTGGCCCGACGTTCAGCCTCCTGAGTTAGCAGCGCCGCATCTTCCAGGGGCGCGTGAGCCTGCCAGCCCTCCTCAAACTTCTTCCGAGCATGTTCCAGGTTGGCAGAAGCTCTGGAAATCCTCTCGGCATCCTGAATAATCAGCTCTTTGTCCGCGCGAGAAGCTTCAAGCTCAGACTCCAAGAAGGCCAGCTTCTTCTGAAGTTCGAGAATCTGCTCCCTTGTATCGATTACTCCCTGGGAGGCGGCCGCTTCCCGAGCCCTGTAAACTTTGCTCCGGTGGCTCAGCTGGTCGTACAAGAGAGACAGATCGCCAAGGTCCTTTACTATAACCGACTTAGATGTATCCCGCACGAGCCTTACCTTCTCCAAGGCGGTGGTGAGGAACCCCCGCTCCTGATCAATTGCTGCAGACAGATCAGCTTGTCGCAGCACTTGAAACTAGGCCACAAGTTGATCAGCCTCCAACAGTTTGGGCTCCAGAAGCGCAGCTATCCCTGCCCCGCCGGAAAGGGTTTTGAGAATGTCAATTTGGCCTTGGGCGTATTGTCGGGCCAAGGCGAAAGGGGTCCCCCGCTCCACAGCAGCTTCTACTCCTCTCTTCAAATGGCGGTAGAAACTATCAACCATATCCTGTGACGCCTCGTCCAGAACTTCCGTAGAGGACGGTGTCAAAGGAAGTGTGGCTGGCAGTGTCAAAGAAGACGCAACAGAACTTGCCGCCCCTGCCCCAAGGGAAATAAATCTCTGAGCGAAAGGACGCTTGAACAGCGGCCAATTCTTCCTCCGCGGCCCGAACAATCTGGATACTCGGTAAAGCTGAAAGGTCAACCCCCAAAGTCATACGAGCAGAGGGAGATGCAGGGACCATTGCTCCAGTCCAGGCTACACCGCCATATGACCTCCCGAACTCGATCCGACGGAAGGCCCCTCAAGACAAGCCGAAAGAGAAGGGTGCACGCTCCCCTCCACCAGATCCCCTCTGGTAGAGCCTACATTAACAATGTCCATCATCAGCACTGAAGAGGCAAGACCTGCATGCCCAGAGCAACCATCAATCAGTCTAACCCGAAGGACGTGATGATAAGAGCAAATGGGCCTCCATTAGTCAAAATTTAGCTAATCTTACCAGGGGAGGGTTGTGGAGGCTGAGGTTCGCTCGCAGCTGTGTGGTCCCCTCACCAGCGACCTCCAAGTAGAGTTCAGTTGGTTCTTCTGCCCTAGCCACTCCGGAAAGGGATACAACTGGTTCAGCGTCACCCTGCTGAAATTCAACTGCCTCAGGGACAGGTACAGCAGAGCCCCCGTCACCATGGGCTGAGTCCTCAGCAACGTGGAACTCCTCGACCGCCTTCGGAAGAACCCTAGTAGAAATAATAGCGGTACACATGTCACTGACCAAAGTGGTCAGGGCCGGATCGACCTCAGCGGCCGGTTCTCGAGAAACTGACTCCTCCGACGCCTACAAGAGCAAAGGAAAATGATTAGGCCATAGTACAAAAAAGAAGGAGAAAATAGTTATAATTCAAGTCACCTCAGAAACAACGTCAACATCCTCGATAAGTCGCCGACGGGATCTGACAGCAGCCTGTTTTATAGAATAAGTCATGCCGATATCAGCAGACTCACTCCTGCTTCGCTTGCACGAAGGAGCAGGCACATCAGGCGGCTGATCCACCGTCACTTCATCGAACGTAATCGACGGTGGATCCGCCGCCACCTCGTCTAGAGGAGGGAGAGAATCATCGGCATCCTGCTCGCCATCTTCTTCATCCGCAGTGGTGGACTCCGAGTCCGGCACAAGAACCGTGTTTGCCCTATACTTCTTCGTTTTCGACCCCTGCGGCTTCTCTGCCAAGACGGTACCAACAATAAAACTGGTATGCGGGTCAAAGTTAACAGGAAACCTGCTCGCAGTACGTGGTAAGAGCCGCTAAATACAAAATCTCCCCTTGCGTCTCAGCGTCAGGGACCGAGAAACTAGCACGGGTACGAGTAATATCATAGTAAAGCCAGGCCCTGATGCCATCCAGAATGCTGTCTTCAAAGCCCAGGCAAGAGCTGGGACTCTCTAGGAACAGCTGGCCGTACCCAAACTGGCGGGAGAACCGGCTAGACAAGTAAGGTTCCAGGTAGACAGTATTGCGGTTGCGATATACTAAGTGCGAGGGACGGATGTTACGCAACCAAAGAACTATCCTTCCACGTAAGAGGAGAGGGGCTCGGTACCGTCAACATGTACACTCCCCACCTCCTCAGCAAAAAAATGGAGAACAGACACGAAGTAGTTACATATCCACCCTCGACAGTGCCCTCCGATAGGCGGGCATAGTGTTGTACTCCCAGGGCATCCGACGGTACTGGAAGATAAAAGCATCATCGTCAGTTACACCATCTTCTGGGCCAGGTCTCATCAAAGACCAGCAGTGCATTAACAGCCACCCCATCAAATAGTGGTAGGGCAACTCGATTCGCTCAAAGTTTATCGCCGTGTCACGTACAATAACCTTGGACGAAAAAGTACGGAGGCATGATATATAATACACACCATGGCCGGAAGAAGAGCCAATCTGACCCCGAAGGCCATCTTCACGGCAGGAAGAATGAAATTTCGGCTGATCCTCTCAATGGAACTAACTCCTCCTGAGACACGCAATTCATAGCATACCATCATGAACCCTGCTAGGATTGCCTTCTCCGACAGTTGCTGAGTATCCTGATAAAAATAATCAAAGGAATCAGTTTGACTCCCAAACGTGTCGCTCAAGGCCCTCAATTTCTTGGCAGTTAACATCAGATCCTGTATTTGCTCTCGGGTCAGAGGATTTCGGGAGTAACCCGGCCTGAAGCACCTTGCTAAAAAGATGGGAGAGCCAAGCTCTAGTATGCGGAAGGTTCCCTTCTGAGCTACTATCCTTCTTGGTCGTCTGCTGACAGTAACTGTGGTGGCACAGTAACTCCTGATAGACAGCAACGAAAAATGGATGTCGTTGCTCCAAATCTTCGAACTCTTCGTTCGTTGGAGTATATACTTCAAATACTTCATTACCCAGGGCAGGCTAGAGACGGCGTGCATCTCATGAAGAGCGAGACCAATCTCCCCTCCAGGTGCTAAGAAGGTCCCCGTCCGCTGGTTGTACATCTCCAAAAGAGCTATGAACAACTCTTTGTTGATGGGCAGTCCATGACATGTTCCTCGGATGGCGTGGTAGAGACCAACCTCACGCAGGAAAGTCATATTCTCGCAAAATCCACCCGATCAAATTGGCCCACGAAGGGATGGGGCGTATCCAGTTCAAAAGCGAGAGCTGGCCAATGGGATAAGACCCTTTCCGAGCAAGTTGATTCAGGAAAGTGTCGGCTTGAGAGAAGAAATTGGGACCCTAAGCATTTAAGAAGGTACCCGGGTCTAGCCCCATCACGTAGCGGCTGACCGGTTCCCTGCCCGCGTACGCTGATCTAACATGCTTATTATAGGATGTTACCCATAAATTCCCGACCGGCTCGGGGTCAAGGATTCCTGCATCTTTCTGTCCACCGGCAACATATTGAACCACCAATGGGAAATGACGCTCCATCTGGGGATGTGGATCGCCCTTCCAGCAAAAATAAAATTCCAATTCTCAGATATATCCAATACCCGAGAGTTCTTCACAGTCAGGGCGTCCCCGAAGAAGAACGCCGACTTCAGGTACTTTCCTCCAATTGCCCTGAGTTCAGCATGGCACAGGAAAGCGAAAGGGCTGGTTCTTGATAAGATTCAGCCTCTCCTCAGGCTCGTTCTGGGCAGTTGCTCCACCACCTGCCAAACTATATTGTCAAACCGAACTCCTATAGCAAATTGGGCCTGGCCCACCAGGGGTTCTCCTGCAGCATTGACTGGCAGATATACTAAAAAGAGACAAAAGAAACAAAGTCAGGAGATGGCCAGAAATTTAAACGAGTTCTTATGCGGCTCGATTTTTACATAGCACATACGACTCTGTTTAGATGAGTCTTTATGGGCACGGTGTTCATGCTGCTCGACGAGCCCTCAATGCGGCTTTGTTTAGGTGGGTTCATATGCGGTTCTGACTGTGGAATGCTATGCGGTTCAGTCCATTAGGAGCTCATACGATTCTGTTCAGAGGGGCTTCATGCGGTTCAGTTCTCAAGGCGTTTATGCGGCTCAGACGATCTCATGCGGCTCAAACATAGGGTATACCTCATACGGCTTGGATATGAGAAATTCATGCGGCCCATACAACATATACAGCTTCATAATGATGAAAAATGCATTGAATGCTGATGGGAAGAAGGCTTGTGCATAAAAACATGCAACAGAGCCATTGTTTTAGGGTTTAAAGTGTTCGATCTTCCATATAGTCCTTACCCTGGATGGCAGGGTAGACGTCAGGATGGACTGGAGGCGCTACAGTCGGCGAGGGAGCCGCCGCCTTCTTGCCTTTGCTGCAGCAGAGGCCTTGGAAGCTTTGGATGCCTTGGAAGCTTTCGGGGCCATTGTCGATGATGATCAGAGAAGAGAAAATAGAACTTCGGACAAGAGAAGAGGAAGACAAAAAGAAGACAAAGAAGTTTCTCTGTCCTAACAGCACCCTATTTTTGGCAGACATAGGGGGGCACGTGCACCGATAAACGCTTTGGGTCATGTGCTGCAGGCAAAACCGACTCCTCGGATTTTGGCCCCTCTCTCATAAAGAAGATTCATCCAGGCATAAAATCCAAATATTTAATAAACCAACTCTTGGGATTCCCCCAAAAGACGGCTATAAAAAGACAAATTAAAGAGAAATTGATGAGACGCACGTGAGGCAGGGAGCCCATACGGTTAGAGTTTATGCGACCAGACAAGCCATGCGGCCAAGAACATCCTATGTGGCCAGCAGAGCTCAGGTAGCCATGCTTCTTATTCAAAGTATTCCAATTTTTCAAATTGAAAACTTTGAAGGGGGTCTGTAGAAGCATGAAAAGAACTAGAAAAGCCCATGCGGCTCACAAAGAAGAAGCCAATGCGGCTCAAAACAAAAGAAGCCTATGCGGCTCAAAACAGAAGGAACCTCATGTGGCTCAGGAATCTATCAGAGCCTCATGCGGCTCAGAAACTCTTCAATAGACTCATACGACTCAGGCAAGAATCATGTGACCCTATGCAGCTTGCCTTTATAGCTGGCCATAAAGTGACTGTCTCCATTAAATGCTCTGACGTAAAGTGATAACTCTGACATTAAAGCTGAAATGATGACATGACGGTGTATTCCTCGGAAACGAAGAAGATCTCCCTGCAGCTGGCACGATCCACCAACTACGAAGCTTCCTATGAGGCTGCCACCATCCCATGCGGCTGATGCTCGCATACGGCTTGAATCGTGGAGACTCTCGTCATGCGGCTCAAATTATAAGAAGTCACTTCATGCGGCCGCTGTTCTCATGCGGCTCGGATCATGGGTCATCTCCATGCGGCTTAAATATTAAGAGGCCACGCCCATGCAGCCTTGACACGTGGTTAGTCCTATGCGCTCAATTGGAAACCATCCCCATGCGGCTCAGATGTCGGAGGCTACACCTATGCGATTGCCACCTTCATGCGGTTCAAAACCTAAGAAGTTACCCTCATGCGGCTTTGGCTCGCGGTTATGACATGTGGCAGAAGATCAGCTTCCCACGTGGCACTAAATCAATCAAATGTCATCAACAAATCTCGACGGCCAGATTTAGTGCAATCATCATAATTACCCGAATCAAAGCAGATTTATTGCAATCGCGACACTTGGTAGTAGATCCGATCTTCCAAAGATTTATGACAATCAACATTAAATGCCCATACAGATTTGACACAATCAGCATTAATTGTCCAGATTTGCAATCAAGATTAGTGGTCCAGATTAATTGCCAATAAAATAGGATCAAGGAAAATGGCAATTAAATCCCTAAGCCGTCGACTTTTTAGGATAATCATTGCAAACCCTAATGATGACACCCCACTTCTATAAATAACAAGGTACCATTCCCTTGTAAAAGGTCCCAGATCAAAAACCAAAAAATATATAGTAATGTGTCACTCCCTTGCGAAAGAGATCCTCTCCACCCGGCTGGACACACAGAGAGACAAAGGGCGCACATAAGAGTCTTCCCATCTTGAGAGCAGTTCTTCACCGGAGCCAAAGCTACGTCTGATCGTCCAAGGAGTAAGGCAGAGCGGCCGTCGCTTTTCTGAGCCTCTATCGTCACCCAGAATCAAAAATAAACAATCGTACTTAGATTACTGTACCTAGGTTTTTGTCCCTAGGCTTTCTTTGTACGAGCGAGTTTGTATTGTGAAGTAAAAGTCCAGTCCCCCGATATAATTGTTCTGTTCTTTTATAATCAATGACAAAATTTCTGAGATAATGTAAGCATTGTATCAGAAAGAATTGAGAGCTTGTAATTTGTTCAAATGAAATCAATAAAAAGATTTGTTTCTTATTACCATTGTGTTCAACTCATATCTGCAAAATGTCCGCTGTGTAATGCCTGCTCCGTACGGTGTATTACGATGAGTCGTTGACTCGAAGAGTTGCATTGACCCGATGAAGTATCGATGCGAATCGATGGAAAGCCTAAGTTCGGTTGAAAAAAGTATTGATTTTGGTTGATCTGGTGCAGGCTATACTTTTACGCTGGATTGTAAAGTGTCGACATATTTGCCTTATTCAAAATGATGTCCGCAAAACCAAATCATCGCCTTGCAACAGATTGTGGCATGGGTACGATAGGCCAAATCAGTCGAATAGTTTAACAGAATAGCTAAGTCAGAAGAGTTAGCCGTGCAACCAAGTTATAGAATCGAGCAACATCAGCTAAGCGAGATAACAACGCGTATGGACTTAAGGTGGGGGGTACTTGACTCTCTCTTCCATCCTTCACGTCTAATAAATGTATCCTTGTATGCATAAGTTTCCATTAAGTTAGCGAGCGTGGCTCGAACGATTAAAGGTCTTAGTATGTGTCGAACATTAAGATAGAACATTGAACAATTGAAGCGACGTACATCAAGTGAACGGGTCGCGGTAGGGCGGTGATGGTAGAATATTGAAAGGCAATATCGAGATGTGCATCACGTGCACGACTCGGAGAACATTGAATACTAGGCCTAGAATATTGATTATGGCGTTAAGCATGCCCTCATGCACAAAATCTACAAAATGACTAAGTAACTACGAAACTTCTGTTATGTGAATAACTTATGAATGGAACACGTGAGTCTACGTAAGAGAAGTCTAAGCCATTGGGCGTCGTACATCAATACGGATGTGTTGGGGCATAATGTCGATAGAACTTGGAGAGAGATAATAGAATTTCTTATAGAACGTGAATATGTTTAGGGAACGTGAATATGTTTATGGAACGTGAGATTGGTCGGAATGATATGACTTGTTTGCTATGGTGCGTATTGAATGGTCAATGGACTCGGATGGCCCGTGCACGGGTGCGGTTTCCCTCCACTACTAAAATACAGCAATTTGGTGACGGACTATTAGCGACGGATCTTACGTCGCTAATAGCGATGGACTAGCGACTACCTTGTGACGGACTACCGTCAGAAAGCAATAGATAATTTTTTTATTTTTTTGTGTCAAAAACAGTCGCACATCCGTCGCTAATTTGACAAAAATTTAGCGATGGATTGATCTCCGTCGCCAATATGTCACATTACGGCAACAAAATCTGAAAAAAAAATAGCGTGATAAATTACCGTCTAACTAGCGACGGACGTTTCGTCGGTAATCTAGTGGGTATTTAGTGACTACCTAGCGAGGGATATATCCGTCGGTAGTCCGTCGCTAAATACTGTAACCTAACTTAAATTAAACCGATGGGGGGATTTTTCATTCCCCCAAAAAGACCTCTCTTCCCCCCTCTCTCTCTCTCTGGCGGCTCTCTCTCCGACGGGTCTCTCTCCGGCGACTCTCTCTCCGACGACTCTATCTCTCTCTCAAGTATGCTCTCTCTCTCTTCTCTCCGTTTAGCATAACATATAGGGTTTCGGGTTGGGGGGTGGCTGTCGCTGGGGCCAACGGGGTGGGGAGAGGGAGTGGGGGCGGGGTGGAGGGTGTTGAGGGCAGGGGGTAGGGTAGGGTTTAAGGTTTCGAGGCAGGGGTAGGGTTTCGGGTGGGGGGCGGCTGTCGCGGGGGCCGACAGTGAGAGTGAAGGAGGGGGGCGGGGGTGCGGATGGTGTGGGTATGGGACGGGGGGCAGGATAGGGTTTAGGGTTTGCTGTCGGGGGGTGAGGGTGAGGGGGGTGGGTGTTTGCTGTCGGGGTAGGGGGGAAGGAGATGTGGTGGTAGTTTGATGTAGGGGGTGGGCTGTCGGGGGGTGGGGGGGGGGGGTTTACTGTCCGATGGGGTAGGGAAGGGGGTGGGGGGGTATCGGTGGTTTCAGATCGGACTATTCCTATGAGTATCAATGGTTTCGGATCGGAGTATCGGATCGGAGGAGGGTGTATAGGTGGTTTCGGATCGGACCAATCCTATGAGTATTTGATCGGGGGAGGGGGGGTATCGGAATCGGAATCGGTATCGGATCGGGGGAGGGGGGTGGAGGAGGGGGTCGGGTAGGGTATGCTGTCGGGGAGGGGGGTTGGGGACGGGGTGGGGGGTGGGGAGAGCGGTGGGGTGGGTGCTGTCGGAAAGGGGGTCGAGGAAGGGATGCTGTCGGCAACACACATACATACATACACGTACACACACACACATATACACTCACACACCACACACACACATATATATATATTCGGCACACACGTACATATTTGTATTCGAGGAGTATATATATATAGATATATATATATATATATATATATAGGAGCATATATAAACTTTGGACCGAAACCGAAATCGGATAAGTTAATTTAGTATATTGAAAACCGAAACCGAACCGAATTTAGTATATTAAAAACTGAAATCGAACCGAATTTAGTATATTCAAAACCGAAACCGAACCAAATTTTTTAAAATTTAGTACGTTCGA
>JANAVB010018998.1:8471786-8496786 GCA_029216955.1 Iris pallida
CCCTCAAAGGCAGTCGACCGCTCAAACCTCTGTTTGGCCCGACGTTCAGCCTCCTGAGTTAGCAGCGCCGCATCTTCCAGGGCGCGTGAGCCCGCCAGCCCTCCTCAAACTTCTTCCGAGCATGTTCCAGGTTGGCAGAAGCTCTGGAAATCCTCTCGGCATCCTGAATAATCAGTTCTTTATCCGTGCGAGAAGCTTCAAGCTCAGACTCCAGAAGGCCAGCTTCTTCTGAAGTTTGAGAATCTGCTCCCTGTATCGATTACTCCCTGGGAGGCGGCCGCTTCCCGAGCCCTGTAAACTTTGCTCCGGTGGCTCAGCTAGTCGTACAAGAGAGACAGATCGCCAAGGTCCTTTACTATAACCGACTTAGATGTATCCCGCGCGAGCCTTACCTTCTCCAAGGCGGTGGTGAGGAACCCCCGCCCTGATCAATTGCTGCAGACAGATCAGCTTGTCGTAGCACTTGAAACTAGGCCACAAGTTGATCAGCCTCCAACAGTTTGGGCTCCAGAAGCGCAGCTATCCCTGCCCCGCCGGAAGGGTTTTGAGAATGTCAATTTGGCCTTGGGTGCATTGTCGGGCCAAGGCGAAAGGGGTCCCCCGCTCCACAGCAGCTTCTACTCCTCTCTTCAAATGGCGGTAGAAACTATCAACCATATCCTGTGACGCCTCGTCCAGAACTTCCGTAGAGGACGGTGTCAAAGGAAGTGTGGCTGGCAGTGTCGAAGAAGACGCAACAGAACTTGCCGCCCCTGCCCCAAGGGAAATAAATTCTGAGCGAAAGGACGCTTGAACAGCGGATTCTTCCTCCACGGCCCGAACAATCTGGATACTCGGTAAAGCTGAAAGGTCAACCCCCAAAGTCATACGAGCAGAGGGAGATGCAGGGACCATTGCTTCCGGTCCAGGCTACACCGCCATATGACCTCCCGAACTCGATCCGACGGGAGGCCCCTCAAGACAAGCCGGAAGAGAAGGGTGCACGCTCCCCTCCACCAGATCCCCTCTGGTAGAGCCTACCTTAACAATGTCCATCATCAGCACTGAAGGGACAGGACCTGCATGCCCAGAGCAACCATCAATCAGTCTAACCCGAAGGACGTGATGATAAGAGCAAATGGGCCTCCTTATTAGTCAAAATTTAGCTAATCTTACCAGGGGAGGGTTGTGGAGGCTAAGGTTCGCTCGCAGCTGCCGTGGTCCCCTCACCAGCGACCTCCAAGTAGAGTTCAGCTGGTTCTTCTGCCCCAGCCACTCCGGAAAGGGATACAACTGGTTCAGCGTCACCCTGCTGAAATTCAACTGCCTCAGGGACAGGTACAGTAGAGCCCCCGTCACCATGGGCTGAGTCCTCAGCAACTGGGACTCCTCGGCCGCCTTCGAAAGAACCCTAGTAGAAATAATAGCGGTACACATGTCACTGACCAAAGTGGTCCGGGCCGGATCGACCTCAGCGGCCGGTTCTCGAGAAACTGACTCCTCCGACGCCTACAAGAGCAAAGGAAAATGATTAGGCCATAGTACAAAAAAGAAGGAGAAAATAGTTATAATTCAAGTCACCTCAGAAACAACGTCAACATCCTCGATAAGTAGCCGACGGGATCTGACAGCAGCCTGTTTTATAGAATAAGTCATGCCGATATCAGCAGACTCACTCCTGCTTTGCTTGCACGAAGGAGCAGGCACATCAGGCGGCTGATCCACCGTCACTTCATCGAACGTAATCGACGGTGGATCCGTCGCCACCTCGTCTAGAGGAGGGAGAGAATCATCGGCATCCTGCTCGCCATCTTCTTCATCCGCAGTGGTGGACTTCGAGTCCGGCACAAGAACCGTGTTTGCCCTATACTTCCTCGTTTTTGACCCCTGCAGCTTCTCTGCCAAGATGGTACCAACAATAAAACTGGTACGCGGGTCAAAGTTAACAGGAAACCTGCTCGCAGTGACGTGGTAAGAGCCGCTAAATACAAAATCTCCCCTTGCGTCTCAGTGTCAGGGACCGAGAAACTAGTACGGGTACGAGTAATATCATAGTAAAGCCAGGCCCTGATGCCATCCAGAATACTGTCTTCAAAGCCCAGGCAAGAGCTGGGACTCTCTAGGAACAGCTGGCCGTACCCAAACTGGCGGGAGAACCGGCTAGGCAAGTAAGGTTCCAGGTAGACAGTATTGCGGTTGCGATATACTAAGTGCGAGGGACGGATGTTACGCAACCAAAGAACTATCCTCCACGTAAGAGGAGAGGGGGCTCGGTACCGTCAACATGTACACTCCCCACCTCCTCAGCGAAAAATGGAGAATAGACACGAAGAGTTATATCCATCCACCCTCGACAGTGCCCTCCGATAGGCGGGCATAGTGTTGTACTCCTAGGGCATCCGACGGTACTGGAAGATAAAAGCATCATCGTCAGTTACACCATCTTCTGGGCCAGGTCTCATCAAAGACCGACAGTGCATTAACAGCCACCCCATCAAATAGTGGTAGGGCAACTCGATTCGCTCAAAGTTTATCGCCGTGTCACGTACAATAACCTTGGACAAAAAGTACGGAGGCTATGATATATAATACACCATGGCCGGAAGAAGAGCCAATCTGACCCCGAAGGCCATCTTCACGGCAGGAAGAATGAAATTTTGGCTGATCCTCTCAATGGAACTAACTCCTCCTGAGACTACGCAATTCTGTAGCATACCATCATGAACCCTGCTAGGATTGCCTTCTCCGACAGTTGCTGAGTATCCTGATAAAATAATCAAAGGAATCAGTTTGACTCCCAAACGTGTCGCTCAAGGCCCTCGATTTCTTGGCAGTTAACATCAGATCCTGTATTTGCTCTCGGGTCAGAGGATTTCGGGAGTAACCCGGCCTGAAGCACCTTGCTAAAAAGGTGGGAGAGCCAAGCTCTAGTATGCGGAAGGTTCCCTTCTGAGCTACTATCCTTCTTGGTCGTCTGCTGACAGTAACTGTGGTGGCACAGTAACTCCTGATAGACAGCAACGAAAAATGGATGTCGTTGCTCCAAATCTTCGAACTCTTCGTTCGTTGGAGTATATACTTCAAATACTTCATTGCCCAGGGCAGGCTAGAGACGGCGTGCATCTCATGAAGAGCGAGACCAATCTCCCCTCCAGGTGCGAAGAAGGTCCCCCGCTGGTTGTACATCTCCAAAAGAGCCATGAACAACTCTTTGTTGATGGGCAGTCCATGGCATGTTCCTCGGATGGCGTGGTAGAGACCAACCTCACGCAGGAAAGTCCATATTCTCGCAAAATCTACCCGATCAAATTGGCCACGAAGGGATGGGGCGTATCCAGTTCAAAAGCGAGAGCTGGCCAATGGGATAAGACCCTTTCCGAGCAAGTTGATTCAGGAAAGTGTCGGCTTGAGAGAATAGAAATTGGGACCCTAGCATTTAAGAAGGTACCCGGGTCTAGCCCCATCACGTAGCGGCTGACCGGTTCCCTGCCCGCGTACGCTGATCTAACGCTTATTATAGTGATGTTACCCACAATTATTCCCGACCAGCTCGGGGTCAAGGATTCCTGCATCTTCCTGTCCACTGGCAACATATTGAACCACACCAATGGGAAATGACGCTCCATCTGGGGGATGTGGATCGCCCTTCCAACAAAAATAAAATTCCAATTCTCAGATATATCCAATACCCGAGAGTTCTTCACAGTCAGGGCGTCCCCGAAGAAGAACGCCGACTTCAGGTACTTTTCCTCCAATTGCCCTGAGTTCAGCATGGCACAGAGAAAGCAAAGGGCTGGTTCTTGATAAGATTCAGCCTCTCCTCAGGCTCGTTCTGGGCAGTTGCTCCACCACCTGCCAAACTATATTGTCAAACCGAACTCCTATAGCAAATTGGGCCTGGCCCACCAGGGGTTCTCCTGCAGCATTGACTGGCAGATATACTGAAAAGAGACAACAAAGAAACAAAGTCAGGAGATGGCCAGAAATTTAAACGAGTTCTTATGCGGCTCATTTTTACATAGCACATACGACTCTGTTTAGATGAGTCTTTATGCGGCACGGTGTTCATGCTGCTCGACGAGCCCTCAATGCGGCTTTGTTTAGGTGGGTTCATATGCGGTTCTGACTTGGAATGCTATACGGTTCAGTCCATTAGGAGCTCATACGATTCTGTTCAGAGGGGCTTCATGCGGTTTAGTTCTCAAGGCGTTTATGCGGCTCAGACGATCTCAAACGGCTCAAACATAGGGTATACCTCATGCGGCTTGGATATGAGAAATTCATGCGGCCCATACAACATATGCAGCTTCATAATGATGAAAAATGCATTGAATGCTGATGGGAAGAAGGCTTGTGCATAAAACATGTAACAGAGCTATTGTTTTAGGGTTTAAAGTGTTCGATCTTCCATATAGTCCTTACCCTGGATGGCAGGGTAGACGTCAGGATGGACTGGAGGCGCTACAGTCGGCGAGGGAGCCGCCGCCTTCTTGCCTTTTGCTACAGCAGAGGCCATGGAAGCTTTGGATGCCTTGGAAGCTTTCGGGGCCATTGTCGATGATGATCAGAGAAGAGAAAATAGCAGCTTCGGAGAGAAGAGGAAGACAAAAGAAGACAAAGAAGTTTCTCTGTCCTAACAGCACCCTATTTTTAGGCAGACATAGGGGGGCACGTGGACTGATAAACTGCTTTGGGTCGTGTGCTGCAGGCAAAACCGACTCCTCGGATTTTGGCCCCTCTCTCAAAAGAAGATTCATCCAGGACATAAAATCAAATATTTAATAAACCAACTCTTGGGATTCCCCCAAAAGACGGCTATAAAAAGACAATTAAAAAGAATTGATAGACGCACGTGAGGCAGGGAGCCCATACGGTTATGGTTTATGCGACCAGACAAGCCATGCGGCCAAGAACATCCTATGTGGCCAGCAGAGCTCAGGTAGCCATGCTTCTTATTCAAAGTATTCCAATTTTTCAAATTGAAAACTTGAAGGGGGTCTTGGAAGCATGAAAAGAACTAGAAAAGCCCACGGCTCACAACAGAAGAAGCCAATGCGGCTCAAAACAAAAGAAGCCTATGCGGCTCAAAACAGAAGGAACCTCATGCGGCTCAGGAATCTATCAGAGCCTCATGCGGCTCAGAAACTCTTCAATAGACTCATACGACTCAGGCAAGAATCATGTGACCCTATGCAGCTTGCCTTTACAACTGGCCATAAAGTGACTGTCTCCATTAAATGCTCTGACGTAAAGTGATAACTCTGACATTAAAGCTGAAATGATGACATGACGGTGTATTCCTCGGAAACGAAGAAGATCTCCCTGCAGCTGGCACGATCCACCAACTACGAAGCTTCCTATGAGGCTGCCACCATCCCATGCGGCTGATGCTCGCATGCGGCTTGAATCGTGGAGACTCTCGTCATGCGGCTCAAATTATAAGAAGTTACTTCATGCGGCCGCTGTTCTCATGCGGCTCGGATCATGGGATCATCTCCATACGGCTTAAATATTGAAGGCCACGCCCATGCAGCCTTGACACGTGGTTAGTCCTATGCGACTCAATTGGAAACCATCCCCATGCGGCTCAGATGTCGGAGGCTACACTATGCGATTGCCACCTTTGCGGTTCAAAACCTAAGAAGTTACCCTCATGCGGCTTTGGCTCGCGGTTACGACATGGCAGAAGATCAGCTTCCCACGTGGCACTAAATCAATCAAATGTCATCAACAAATCTCGACGGCCAGATTTAGTACATCATCATAATTACCCGAATCAAAGCAGATTTATTGCAATCGCGACACTTGGTAGTAGATCCGATCTTCCAAAGATTTATGACAATCAACATTAAATGCCCATACAGATTTGACACAATCAGCATTAATTGTCCAGATTTCTGCAATCAAGATTAGTGGTCCAGATTAATTGCCAATAAAATAGGATCAAGGAAAATGGCAATTAAATCCCTAAGCCGTCGACTTTTTAGATAATCATTGCAAACCCTAATGATGACACCCCACTCTATAAATAGCAAGGTACCATTCCCTTGTAAAAGGTCCCAGATCAAAAACCAAAAATATATAGCAATGTGTCACTCCCTTGCGAAAGAGATCCTCTCCACCCGGCTGGACACACAGAGAGACAAAGGCGCACATAAGAGTCTTCCCATCTTGAGAGCAGTTCTTCACCGGAGCCAAAGCTACGTCTGATCGTCCAAGAGTAAGGCAGAGCGGCCGTCGCTTTTCTGAGCCTCTATCGTCACCCCAGAATCAAAAATAAACAATCGTACTTAGATTACTGTACCTAGGTTTTTGTCCCTAGGCTTTCTTTGTACGAGCGAGTTTGTATTGTGAAGTAAAAGTCCAGTCCCCCGATGTAATTGTTCTGTTCTTTTATAATCAATGACAATTTTTGAGATAATGTAAGCATTGTATCAGAAAGAATTGAGAGCTTGTAATTTGTTCAAATGAAATCAATAAAAAGATTTGTTTCTTATTACCATTGTGTTCAACTCATATATCTGCAAAATGTCCGCTGTGTAATGCCATGCTCCGTACGGTGTATTACGATGAGTCGTTGACTCGAAGAGTTGCATTGACCCGATGAAGTATCGATGCGAATCGATGGAAAGCCTAAGTTCGGTTGAAAAAAGTATTGATTTTGGTTGATCTGGTGTACAGGCTATACTTTTACGCTGGATTGTAAAGTGTCGACATATTTGCCTTATTCAAAATGATGTCCGCAAAACCAAATCATCGCCTTACAACAGATTGTGGCATGGGTACGATAGGCCAAATCAGTCGAATAGTTTAACAGAATGGCTAAGTCAGAAGAGTTAGCCGTGCAACCAAGTTATAGAATCGAGCCATCAGCTAAGCGAGATAACAACGCGTATGGACTTAAGGTGGGTGGGTACTTGACTCTCTCTTCCTAATCCTTCACGTCTAATAAATGTATCCTTGTATGCATAAGTTTCCATTAAGTTAGCGAGCGTGGCTCGAACGGTTAAAGGTCTTAGTATGTGTCGAACATTAAGATAGAACATTGAACAATTGAAGCGACGTACATCAAGTGAACGGGTCGCGGTAGGGCGGTGATGGTAGAATATTGAAAGGCAATATCGAGATGTGCATCACGTGCACGACTCGGAGATCATTGAACACTAGGCCTAGAATATTGATTATGGCGTTAAGCGCCCTCATGCACAAAATTTACAAAATGACTAAGTAACTACGAAACTTCTGTTATGTGAATAACTTATGAATGGAACACGTTGAGTCTACGTAAGAGAAGTCTAAGCCATTGGGCGTCGTGCATCAATACGGATGTATGGGGCATAATGTCGATAGAACTTGAGAGAGAGATAATAGAATATTCTTATAGAACGTGAATATGTTTAGGGAACGTGAATATGTTTATGGAACGTGAGATTGGTCGGAATGATATGACTTGTTTGCTATGGTGCGTATTGAATGGTCAATGGACTCGGATGGCCCGTGCACGGGTACGGTTTCCCTCCACTACTAAAATACAGCAATTTGGTGACGGACTATTAGCGACGGATCTTATCCGTCGCTAATAGCGATGGACTAGCGACTACCTTGTGACGGACTACCGTCAGAAAGCAATAGATAATTTTTTTATTTTTTTGTGTCAAAAACAGTCGCACATCCGTCGCTAATTTGACAAAAATTTAGCGATGGATTGATCTCCTTCGCCAATATGTCGCACATTACGGCAACAAAATCTGAAAAAAAATAGCGTGATAAATTACCGTCTAACTAGCGACGGACGTTTCGTCGGTAATCTAGTGGGTATTTAGTGACTACCTAGCGAGGGATATATCCGTCGGTAGTCCGTCGCTAAATACTGTAACCTAACTTAAATTAAACCGATGGGGGGGATTTTTCATTCCCCCAAAAAGACTCTCTCTCTCCCCGTCTCTCTCTCTCTCTCCCGGCCTCTCTCTCCGACGGGTCTCTCTCTCCGGCGACTCTCTCTCCGACGACTCTATCTCTCTCTCAAGTATGCTCTCTCTCTCTCTCTCTCTCTTTAGCATAAATATAGGGTTTCGGGTTGGGGGGTCGGCTGTCGCTGGGGCCAACGGGGTGGGGAGAGGGAGTGGGGGCGGGGTGGAGGGTGTTGAGGGCAGGGGGTAGGGTAGGGTTTAAGGTTTCGGGCAGGGGTAGGGTTTCGGGTGGGGGGCGGCTGTCGCGGGGGCCGACGTGAGGGTGGAAGGAAGGGGGGCGGGGCGGATGGTGTTGGGTGTGGGACGGGGGGCAGGTAGGGTTTAGGTTTACTGTCGGGGGTGAGGGTGAGGGGGTGGGTGTTTCTGTCGGGGTAGGGGGGAAGGAGATGTGGTGGTAGTTTGATGTCGGGGGTGGGCTGTCGGGGGGTGGGGGAGGGGGGTTTACTGTCCGATGGGGTAGGGAGGGGGGGGGTATCGGTGGTTTCGATCGGACTATTCCTATGAGTATCGATGGTTTCGGATCGGAGTATCGGATCGGAGGAGGGTGTATAGGTGGTTTCGGATCGGACCAATCCTATGAGTATTTGATCGGGGGAGGGGGGTATCGGAATCGGAATCGGTATCGGATCGGGGGAGGGGGGTGGAGGAGGGGGTCGGGTAGGGTATGCTGTCGAGGAGGGGGGTTGGGGACGGGGTGGGGGGTGGGGAGAGCGGTCGGGGGTGGGTGCTGTCGGAAGGGGGTCGAGGAGGGATGCTGTCGGCACACACACATACATACATACACGCACACACACACACATATACACTCACACACACACACACACACACATATATATATTCGGCACACACGTACATATATTTGTATTCGAGGAGTATATATATATATATATATATATATATATATATATATATATATAGGAGCATATATAAACTTTGGACCGAAACCGAAACGGATAAGTTAATTTAGTATATTGAAAACCGAAACCGAACCGAATTTAGTATATTAAAAACCGAAACGAACCGAATTTAGTATATTCAAAACCGAAACCGAACCAAATTTTTTAAAATTTAGTACGTTCGAAACCGAAATCGAAATCAAAACCAAAACTAAATCAGTGAATTATAGCTCATCCCCACTTATCTGTATCGATATCGGACTATTTCGTTGAGTATCGGAATCAATATCGGTATCAGTATCGAACTAATTATGTTTAGTTTTTCTTATGATACAGATTTTCACATCCAAATTGAAATGGATCATTACTTTGTTGATCGTACATGGATGTACCAGCGGATCAACCTTCTCGACCGTAGGTACTTATAAGTATTGATCGTATCGGATTAGTATCGGTCTATTGGTTTGGTATAGGCCATATCGTTGGTATTGGTCTTAGCAAATTGGAATCGTCCTATCGATATATTGGCCGTATAGCTAGGATTCGTATTGGCCTTATCGATTCGGTATCGGCCATATCCGATAGGTATCGGCATATCAGATTAGTATCGTCAGTATCAGTTTAGTATGGTGGAAGGTTTAGTAACAACTGTACTTGGATTTCTCTCTTCTAGAGCTAGATTACCATTACAAGAGAGTCATGAGAGCATAGCTGGCCAGTTACAGAACATACATGCTTCATTTTTAATCTCGTTTTCTGATAGAAAAGGAAGCATGTATGTTACTGTAACTAGCCAATCACGATCTGGTGACTCTCTTGCAATGGTATTCTAGCTCGAGAAGAGAGAAATCCAAGTATAGTTGTTACTAAACCTTCCACGATACTAATTCGAAATGGTCGATACTAATCCAACACGGCCGATACCTATCAGATATGACCAATAACAAATCGATAAGGCCAATATGAATCCTAGCTATACGGCCGATACATGTACATATCGGATAGGACGATACCAATTTGTTAAGGCCAATACCAATCTGATACGTCCTATACCAAATCGATAACCGATACTAATCTGATAAGTAGATACTAAGTACATCCGGCCTATACCAGCGGATCCACCAATTACTGCACGATAGGCCCAACGACTCCAGTTACATCCGATTATTGGTGAGTACATGATTATATATTAATTCTGTTAGTCTTGTGATACAGATTTTTACCTCCAATCTGCGATGGATCGTTACTTTTTTGATCGTACATAGATGTACAAACGACGAAACGAGTACGTAACGTATAAGTAGTGTACAGTTTAGTAACAATCTAGCTAGGAATTAGTCAAGAATAATTATAATTAATTTAGGATTATTAATTCTTGATCAAGATCATCAATCAAGGTCAAGAGTTGACAACCAAGATTAATGTACAATTAATCAAGATGATATAGAACGTAGTGTAGCAATGTATAAGTAGTGTACAGTTTGGCATGTCCCGCTCCGATACTGACCAATACCCGATACTGACCGATACCGGTCCGATACTGTCCGATACCGATACAGTTTGGCATGTCCCGGTATCGGTATTGGACTATTCTTATGAGTATCGAAATCGTTATCAGTATCGGACTATTCCTATGAGTATCGGTATTGGGCTATTCCTATGAGTATCGATATCTGACTATCCCTATGAGTATCGACATCGGAGCCTAACCCTAAACATAACCCTAATCCTATATGAGTATCGGTATCGGGCTATTCTTTTGTTTAGTTTGTCTTACGATACAGATTTTCACATCCAAATCGAGGATGAATCGTTACTTTGATGATCGTACGTAGATGTACAAATGACAACACGAGAGCAGAATTGGTGTGAGTGACGATTTTCAGGTAGGCGTAGAAGTATTTCTTTAGTATGCCATGAGCAAAGCTCAGTACATGGACGGTAACAAAATCAAGTGTCAATTGTTAATTATCACAATAGACGTTAAGAAGTGGTGACTATGAGAGATTATTTGACCCGTAAGGGTTTCGTACGTGGTTATGGCCTGTGGTCATCGCAAGGTGAATTATATTCGGAAAGACAGGCTGCGGAAGCTGCTACTTATGCTTTTGATGATAATGCTGTAATGGATGTCCTCGAAGATGACGGATGCTCTGTTGATTATGGAGATGTGCAGAACCTTGCACGAGATATGGTGTATGATGCGGCAAGGCCTAATTTTGATCCGGAGGATCCTAATCCTGAGGCGAAGGAGTTCTATGATATGTTTCAGGATGCAGATACTCCTCTATATCTTGGTTGTGAGACTCATTCCGAATGTCAGTGATGATGCGGTTGCTGAACATAAAGTCTGATTTTAACTTGCCACAAGCTTGCTATGATCGGATCACACAACTAATCAAGGAGGTATTACCGAAGGAATCAAAAGAGCTCCCAAAAAACTTCTACAAGTCAAATATGATGGTCCGACAACTGGGACTAGGGTACAAGAAGATAGTTTGTTGTCGCAATGTATGCATGTTGTACTACAAAGAGAATTGCGTATCAGAAAGTTAGCTTCTGTAATACGGATCGTTACAAGCCAGTACAGGGAAAAGGAAAGTCAACTAGAAAACGACGTCCTTACAAGTATATTCATTACTTATTGATCATGAAGTGCTTGCAGAGGATGTATATGTCTCTGAATACAGCGAAACACATAACGTGGCACAACGAAGAACGCATAAAGGATGAAGAAGAATTGTCACATCCTTCATGGAGAGGCGTGGAAATATTTTAATTTGTGTCATCCAGATTTTGCTGGAGAGCCTTGAAATGTACGGCTTGTGCTATGTTCTGATGGTTTCGCCCCTTTCGGACAGTCGGGATCTCAATACTCATGCTGTTCGGTCATTCTTATCCCTTACAATCTGCCACCATGGATGTGTATGAAGACACCTTATATGTTTTTGACAGCTATCATAACCGGTCCCAAAAATCCGACGAAGAACATCGATATATATCTACAGCCGTTGGTGGATGAGCTGAAACAGCTGTAGGAGATCGGCGTCGCGACGTATGATATTTTCAGGAAACAGAACATTCAAATGAGAGCTTCACTCATGTGGACAATCAATAATTTTCCAGCATACGGTATACTGTCGGGATGGAGTATGCACGGCAATATGTCGTTAATGGCTTCAATTTAAGGCAACTCAGCATGCTATAAATGCCGAATTTGTCAATGACAACTTCAGTACTAAGGATTCTTGTGTTTGCATAAGAGGCACCATCTATGACGACGAGCCAGACTTTGACTATTATGGAGTGCTTCGGGATATTACAGATTTATAATATAGTGCCCCATATGATATGCATATTGTGATGTTCAAATGTGAGTGGTTCGATACAACACCAAATATCGGTTGGAGAATCGATAAACAATTTGGATTCGTCGATATAAATCATCGCAGGAGGTATAGAGGGTCTGACACATTTGCGATAGCAAGTCAGGCTGTTCAAGTCTACTATACAATCTACCCAAGGCGTCGTAGAGATCGATTTGACTGGTAGGCAGTATGCAAGATTAAATCTAGAAATACATTCAACGTTGGAGACCCAGCATACCAAGAGGATGAGATCGAAATGCCCCAATACTTGGGACAACAGTCGGATACCATGGATGTTGAATTAGAGTTTGATATACCTCCTACTGAGGAAAATAGAGGAGAGAAAGAGGTTGATATACAAGACTTAGATGTCAACCAGAGGAGAAAGAGGCGTCTTGTCCCAAGTATTGAGACAGAAAAGAAGAAGAAGAAAAAGAACTTGATGAGGATGAGGATACAGATGAAGTCGACGATGAGGATGAGGATGATGATGAGAATGAAGACGAGGCGAGGATGAGGACGAGGACGATGACGATGATTAAATATCGGTATATTTTAGTTCATGTTTTTGTCGAGGCCGAGGCCGAGGACGAGGATGACTCAGTTTAAATTAAACTTCTGTATTCTTATTTCAGTTCATGTTTTTATCGTTCGATCATCTACTTATTGTATAATTTTCTTTTTACAGATGGCACTCCTAGTCCTACTCCTCTGGCCGACACTCGTCGCCCTTCTGCTGGTATATATATTTTAGTTTATTTTTATATTCATTTATACTTCTATATTATTAATTATGTTTATGTGTTCTATTTAATTGCATGGTTGCGAGCACTCGTGCTGGTGGTATTGGCCGTTGTCTTGGTGGTGGTGGTGGTGGTGGTAGTCGTCGTGGGCGTGGGCATAGGCGTGGTGGTAGCGGTCGTGGTCTCCATACGTATTCCCCGGATGTGACCCTGATCCCGAACTGGAGAGCCCGGGCACAAACTCTTACCGTCGTCAATCTACCTCGGTGCCACCGCCATCTTTATCGAGGCCTGCGACTCCATCCGCTAGCGGATCCGTTCCGCTATCGGATGCACCAGCGGATGCATCAGCAGATGTAGCAGTAGACCCAGCAGTTACTACACGGTGGGCCCCGGAGTACCCCTAGATTCAGTTTTCCTATTATCGGGGAGTACATACGCGGACCCTCGGATCCTCCGACGCTACCAGGGAGGCCGATGGCGAGTTTCGACGAGAGATATGGCCCGCGGGTGAATCGTAAGTAAATTTAAGTTAATTTATTAAATTTGTTTCATTTATTCAAGTCAATAATCTAGTCGTTGCTTCTTTATAGATTTTTCCGTGGGATATTGCCCGGATTCTAGGGCGCATTATCTGTGATAACTACCATGGCCCCTAGCTCAATTTTTTTAGGTGCCTCAGGACAGGCAGTACGTCTAGCTCGACGAGATGAGGGTATATATCTTTTGGTTAATTATTAATTATTCTTTAATTCATTAATTTTTTAATTATGTGATATTTGAATTTGTATGTCAGAGGACATTTTGGTGGCCCCCCAACGCGAGGAGGCGATGCGCAGGACCTACAAAGCCGCCGCCGGAAAGAAGATACGGGATACGGTGTACGACCTTCGTACGGCACATACGAAGAAGGACTAGATCCGGACGGGGTACTATGAGGAGATATTGGAGAATGATACTCCTCAATACAAGGAGAAATCAGAGAAAGCCAAGGCGAATAGACAGGCCGCGGGTCTGTATACGGGGGGATCAAGGCCCCACGCATTGACGCGCAGAATTGGTGAGATACCACAAATTCATTCCACTATTTAATTCGGTACTATTTATATACAAAGTTAATTAAATTCTACGTATACAGGCCCAACGGGCAGTGAAGGAGGGTGAGAGGCGGAGGCGGTCACGCTCACGAAGTATTCATGCATACGCACAAGAGACGGAAGGACGGGAGCTTCGTCGATGCTAGGGCCAAGGATACTGATGTAAGTACTTATGTTTATGAGATTTATGTTAGAAATATAATTATTGTTAACTTAATTAGGTAAACTTAGGATTCAGTATAACTTAGGGAAACATAGGATTTAGATTATAACTTAGAAAAACTTATAGTATAAACACATTCATTGGATAGGCTGCGTATCGTGAGGCACTCCGTCGGATTGAGTCCCCTGCCAGGGATGTCGGCAAAACGACACCCACCCAGACGCCCTCTTCTATGGCCGTTCGCTACGATGACTTGTTCATAGAATCCGTCGGCAGCTTTAGGAAAGGGCGCATGTATGGCTTAGGTTCCATGGCGGAGTCGTTGCAGGCGTCGACTCCGAGATATCCACCACCTCCGCCTCCTTCCATGCCCCCCGCAGACGATGTGAGGATGCCGCTTGCGACTCTCGCCATGGCGATATCAGATTTGCGGGCGATAGTGTTGGGGCACTATCCGCATCGTTCTTCTGCTCCCGATCCGTCTGCTTCTGGTCTGTCTGCTCCTGGTCCGTCTGCTGCCGGTCCGTCTACTGCTGTTGTCGGTGCATCGGATCGACCTGGTCCTTCTTCCACCGAACGACTTTCTTTTGACCGCTCTTCTGAGGCCCTTGGTACCGGATGCTGCTATCGTGGCTTCCTTGACATGATGTCGTCAGAGCAGCTACGCTCGCTTCCAGACCAAGTCTTGTCCCAAGTGTCGGCAAACATGGTGGAGCATTATATCCGTAGAGCGGAAGCGGCGGAGAGAGCACGAGACGATCCACCTCCTCCTTCTCAGTGATTTTGCTTATGTTTTTAGACATTTGGACATTTAGATATGTGTATATTTGGATGTTTTATTCATGTTTGGATATTTTGTCGTATGTATGTTGGGATATTATGTTGGATATTGTGTTGGATATTTTGTTGGTTATTGTGTTGGATATTTTGTTGGTTATTGTTATTGTGTTGGATATTGTGTCGGATATGTTATATTTGTGTATGGTGGATGGTGGATGTTGGATATGTTATATTTGTGTATGGTGGATGTTGGATATGCTGTACGTACAGGGAATAGTCTATTTCCTGTAAAAAAAATTCAAAAATATTGCAGTTAGCGACGGAACGACAAGATAGCGACGGATAATCCGTCGCTATCTGTATGAATTACAGTCAGCAACGGACTCGCGACAAGATAGCGACGGATAATCCGTCGCTACCTGTATGAATTACAGTTTAGCGACGGATTATCGACAGATTATCCGTCGGCCTGGTTCTGGAAAAATATGAGCGACGGAATGGCGACGGATTTCCCGTCGCTCAGGTTCTGTAAATATGGAAGATATCCAAGCATGGCGATGGATTATCCGTCGCTACAATGCCGCTAATCCGACGAGTAGTGACGGATTACCGACGGATTATCCGTCGGCCTGGTTCTGGAATTCAGGCATAGCGACGGAATGGCGACGGATTAGCGAGGATATTACGTATCCGAAACTCGATCCTTTTACCGACATATTTATGACAGTTTAGCGTCGGATATTTTTGTCGCTAACGTTGCTATATTAAAATTTTAAACTGTCGGAGTTGACGGAAAACAGTCGGCTAGCCGTCGCTAACTGTTTTGATGTAGCCAACGGTAATCCGTCGCTAAGTAGTCGTTGAGCGACGGATTTTTTAGTGACGAGGTTATTCCCGATGGATTTTTTCAGCCACTATCCGTCGGTAATTTCAATTAGCGACGGATAGGGTCGTCACTAAAATGTTGTATTTTAGTAGTGCTCGAACGGTTACGACCGGGGCACCGGGGCCGTTCGGCCTAAGAGGGAATTATTTATGGTATTTATAATGCACATCATTAGGACGGGTTGAGACTGGTAAGTGTTGTGATAAGTTATGATATCAGTAAGTTTGGGATCCTTCAGATACTGGGCTAGCAACCCGTATTGGAGCGATCATAGGCTTACA
This sequence comes from Iris pallida, assembly GCA_029216955.1. Taxonomy (NCBI): domain Eukaryota; kingdom Viridiplantae; phylum Streptophyta; class Magnoliopsida; order Asparagales; family Iridaceae; genus Iris; species Iris pallida. Next base: position 8,487,950 of record JANAVB010018998.1, read on the forward strand.
CATAAGGATGCCAAGTCCAAATGATATGAAACACCGTGACCTTCATATAGATAGGGCCGGTGGGCTGAAATTAGAGTTGGGTGTAGGCGCAGGGCCTACGACCCTTATGCATATGTCTAAGTATGGTTGGTTGGTTGCGTGAATTAGATGATTGGTTATCCATATTTCTAACGATTGCAGGCTAAGCGAAATGAGATGGAAACACTCACGATCACTATGCTTTGTTTATATTATGTCTAACGGTATCTGCTGCAGGAACCCGGTATTGGACACATTTATAATATATTGCTATGCTTGAATATTGACAATAAAACTGACCCTAAGGCTAAATAGAAAGATTACCAAATAAGTTGCATGTTTACTAAATGTACTTAGTGTTGGTTGGGTACGAGTGGGTCTTTGTCAGTGCAGCGAGGACGAAAGCACTAATCCTCCACTAGTTTGCTTACAGGTTCATGTTATGATTGGATCGGAGCGGGGCTTGGCTTGTACACGTCGAGGCATAGAGTCCTTAGCGTCTCAAGAGGAGCTACCGTTTTGGCGTTTGGACTTGCAACATGGATATGTTCGGCGAAGACTACTTGTCGGCTATAAAAAGGTGTAATGTATGGAACAATGTAATCTTTTATGAGCTAGAGAGATCAGGAGCGTTGTAGCCAGTTGGCATATTTAGTTGAGTTATTCAAGCCATTGTAACCTCAGTTCATTCATCAATAAAAGAGATTATCATAGTATACTCTATTTTCCTTCCGCTGCTTATGTTATCAATTTGAGATAAACTTATATGGACCTGTTATCTTGTCTTTTATGAGCGTAATTCCAGGCTCGTGCGGCATCACACCCCAGCGAGGACGATGATTCGGGTAAAATCTAGCGAGGATGAGAGATTTTCCCAGGTCGGGGCGTGACAAGTTGGTATCAGAGCGGTTCCATCCTCTGGACCGTGAATGATCTCTTTGACCCTCAGTTGCTTCGCTATCGAAATCAGTTACTCTAAGTTGTTTCCGCAACCGCATGGCTCATGGATCTGCTCGATGCTACACTGGATGTTCCATACAATAAGTCTATATTAAGTGCGTACGTCTGCCACAAGTATGTCGTGACTATCATGCTATCTCCGAGTGCCATCGGAGAATGTTGGTTGTACGAAGTGAAACGAGTTATAAAATTTTGGGTTTCTCGAAGAGCAATAAAGTTGTGAGCGTTGTTTGCACGAAGTGCAACGAATATGGTGTTGTTGCTTGCATGAAGTACAATGAGATACGTATTGTTGGTCGCACGAAGTGCGAAGAGATACGTGTTGTTGGTTGCACGAAGTACAACGAGTCGATATATGAGGCGATGCGTGCTATATGGCTATGCGAATGGTTATGTATTGTTGGTTATACGGAATACAGCAAGTTATGAATCGTTCATTGCATCGGTGTAACGAGTCGACTTGGTATGATACTATTGTATGGCTATACGGATGGATAGCAATATGTTGCACGAGATTGAGTAATGACCTTAAGTATCGGGAATAAATTGTTGCACGAGTTGCAACGAGTGAGATTGGAAGACCGCAGATGCAAAAATAACGAGTCGAGTTGGTCGCTAGTCGAATTTGAGTAGGCCAACGTTATGTTGGTCTTTGTCGTATTGAGCCTTGAGTTAGTGAATGTTGCGTGTGTGATCGATATGATCGACGAGGCACGGTTAGATTGAATGTATGTCAAACTTGAGTGAACGATAGGGCATGTTGGTCCAGTTGTTGTGCCAACTTGAGTAAGCGAACGCTAGAACTGGGATCGAAAAAGATCGCCATAGAATAATTAACTTGAAATAAACGTCGGACCAATACGGAGTGTGATGTCGAGTAATGACTCAATTTCGAGTGGTATATATAGTACCACTTGTGCATTTAGTGCAGCAAAGCATTGTATCGATAACGATAGGCTCGATTTTTGAGTGGTATATACATACCACTTAGCGATAGCTATGTTAAGCCATTTGGTGACTTGTAATAGATTACGTCAAGACGTTTGCATTGGTTATGATTGGTTTGTCCTCAACGGACGGAATAGTGCCGAGACTCGAGTGGGTATGATGACTTGAGTATGCTTCGATAAATTGAGTTGAACGATTATGCGCGAAGTCGTACCTATGAATGATACATCGGACGAGGATTCGTTAAGTATAAGTCGAATGATAGGCTGACCATAGCAAGGGATTATTGCGTTAAGGAAATAGTTAACTCGGTCGAATTTGCGTTGAGTTAGTACGAAGACTTGTTCGAAACAAGTTGAGTAGGTACGAAGAAATCGTGCGAACGAATTTGAGTTAGCGCGATGAGTCGGTAGCACGATTTGGAAGTGCGAGTTAGAAATATTATAATAGATATATGAATTGGAAATTGTGTCGTGATGATGGTAGTAGTTACAACTGAATAGATCTTTATGTGTGTAAGACTTTATTCGTATTTGAGTTCGGAAAATGGCAGTGATTGCAATGAATTGGAGCTTATGAGACAGGAAGATGTTCAAGTTATGCATATCGATGATGGTATTGAGGCATATCAAAGACGATATGCAATAACTCGGGAATACTCTGATCAAATAAACGAAAATTATTTTGAGCATTGTTGTTGGATGAATAAGATGCAAGTTAAATTGATGGCAACTTGGATGATAACTGTAGTAGTGCTTCGGAGAATTTAAGAGTGGATGGATATTATTTGGATGAAAATGAAAGTGTCTTGATTGCTTCGTAGATAACCACTGTCAGCCCCTAATTTTTAATTTTTGCTTAATTAGTGTTAATTAAATTATTAATGTCATATTTAGTCATAAAATAATTTATTATGATTTTAGGAATTTTTCTAGAATTTTTAAATGATTTTTAAATTAGTTTTAAATACTAAAAATACCATTTTGTAATTTATTAAAATGTTTTAATATAGTTTTGTAATTTATTGAAATGTTATAATATTAGTTTGTAATATTTAGAATTGTTTCAGTATTAGTTTGTAATTAACTAATTGTTTTTAAATACGGAATGCAAATTTCTATTTGCATTTAGTCTTATTAGGGACCCATTCTAATATCCTAAAGTCTAAGGACCAAAGTGTAAAACCTAAATCTACCCACCCCCGACGACTGCCCGACAACCGACGCCGACCTCCCCCGCGTTTCTCGGCCGACCTAGCCCAGCCCGACCGCCTCAAACCCCCTATAAAAACCCCCACACTCACCCGACCCAACCACCACCACCCCGACCAATCTCCGACCATCACAGCCCCCGTCTTCCCCAATTAAACCTAGCCGAACCCTAACTCCGACGAAGCCTCGTCCAGCCCCCACAACGACACTCACCGCCCCCAACCACCATCAACCGACGCGCCATGCCGAGGCGAACACGTCGCCACCTGAGCGCCACCGCCCCGACGCTCTTGGCCGCCGATAGCTTACTAGAAACCCCTCTCCCCCCGAGTCGATTGTTAGGGTTATATACTAAAAGCATCACTTTTGTAGTAACCTTATTTCCTTAAATTTTGAATGAGAATCATATGGGCAAATGTTTGCATATTGTATTTGTTGCAAGTGTTAATGCAAATGTCTGATATTCTATATTGTAGATAATATGGTGTGTGGTGTCACACAGAAGATCATATTATCAGTTTCCTATGAGTATATAAATAGTTCACAACCTAGATGGACTTGGACAATTGGAAAGGTTGTAGTGTAATCTGGTATTAGTCTATCTTGACTATAGGTTTACACTAGTACACTTTGTGTGTATTGAACAGGACCACTTGAGGTTGTTCTCTTTGTACTGACTACATAAGAGAACAAACACCTCTGTTATTATGGATGCTTGTACTCTTAATCCGGATATAATAACGGACATGTATATGCAATGTGCATTACTTTGACTCAGAAAAGAGTGAGATTCATTATGGATCAACAACCTCTATGAATTGGGTAATAACATTGTATGTATGATGGGCTGTTGATTATAAATGGAATCCATGTCCCGATACATCGGGTTGATGATGTCCTCTTAAGGAGCTCATAAGGATTGTCATGTAAACCCTGCAGGTGGATTATATCTGACATGACAAATAAAGTTGAGCGGTACTACTTATGGATAAAAGATGTCGAATCAATATAGTTGTCAGTAACTTAATTTGATCGACGGACATACGATATCTTAACATGGGAAGCCAAACGATCATATAATAAAAGGAGCCCACAAACATAATTTGGGATTAGGGAGGTAGTGCAACAATAGCTCATTAGTGGACCGAGCTATTGTTAATGGGCCTGGATTGTGTGTTCGGGCTGAACACGGGATATCCAGGTCCGTTAGGAGGTCTAACCCTAATTTCTCACTGGTCCCTGCCGTAGCCTATATATCCTCTATTCTCTGGCCGCCAGATGACTGATCAAAAAAATCTAAAATTTTCTCAAAATTCGTGAATCACGTAAGGAGAGAAAGAGAGTGCTGCCAAGGAGAAGAAAAGGTTGGGAGATCGTCGCCCACACGACGTCCAACTCGAGGAAGAATACGTGCAGAAGATTTGGGGTCGTCCGCTCGAAATTGCCAGGAATTACTTGTCTCCTTTCGTCGCAGGTATAATTCGTGAACCTAGTTTCCGCCTATAATGGGTTAGAACACGTATTAGATCTGTTTATCTTTCTATCGATCAATACGCACACCAAAGGAAGGGTCCTGGGAATCTCCAGTTCCATCAATTGGTATCAGAGCCACTTTGGATCTACGTATTGATTGATACGTCCATGTTGTCCAATAAAACCTGTGCAATATAATAGTCGGTAGATGTAGATCTGTTCTAACTCGGTTTTACAGCATCTTAGATCCAACTATTATGGTCCAATGCATTTTTTTTGATTGTGTTGTTTAAACCACGGACATGTCGTGGATGTTGTTGTTGCTGTGGATGTAATTAAAATCACGAGGGTTGATCGTGCTAATTATTTAATTTTTCAATCTAGATTATGTGTGAACTCCTTCGGGAGGCATAGGATTGATGTAATTTTAATTATTTTTGATCAATCGTGATGGCGGTGGTGGCTGTTTCTGATGCAGGACGAGATGCTGGTTTTAAGCAATCCAGAGGCAGACAGATGATTTTCGATGAAGGAATCGACAGCCAAAACCTAAAAAAAAAAGATGACCATAATAGTTGGATAGTTGAGGACCCCGTATAGATGATTTTCGATGAAGGAATCAAACCCCGTATAGATCTGCGCAGCGCCAGATTTTGGATTCGGATAGTTGAGGACGGAGCAGCAAAGATGACCATAATAGTTGGATATTTTCTCTTATTTTTGTCATTTTGCTTTTTCTGATTATGCATGTTTATTATTGTGGTTGTTTTTTTTGAAAAACCAAGCCTACATTAATAATGGACAACATGGACATAATATCAACTAGTAGAAAAACCCTCATTGTTAAATAACTAAGTGGGAGAGGATTTTTATTTAGTATAAATCCTATGGTCTCCATTACAGGTTTGTAGGTGATGTAATTATACTTGCGTTGGCTTTAGTGCTTTCCTCCATATCGGATGAGTATAATTATGGATCACCAGTACAAACTTCTTAGGAATAATTGTAGAAAGTTACCTAGTATGTGTTCACTTCTCCATCTGAAGGAACACATTACAAGGTAATGGACTTAGTATTAAGCAATGGTATACACTTAGATACAAATAATGGTATCCTCCCCATCGGAGTCACTGCTATTATTTGTATGACCAGAGCAAGACCACAAATTAATTTTATTTGTAATAAAGTTATATTGACATGATAGTAAAATTAGTAAGAAAAATCTACTTGAACAAAATTGAATTTGTATACGTCCACACTATCGTGGCATGCTAAATTCATGGTGTTCAAGGTGTTGGTGAATTTTTTATTATTGTTTTGAGGGAATCAATATTTAGTTTATTCAAAAAGTTTTTTTTTTGCCCTACATAATTTTATTTGCGTGATTCTCAGGATTTCAAAAATGGATTCTTTCAGTCCACTTATGGTGATTCTTAAAGAAAACAAACTTACTGGACCTAATTATATTGACTGGAAACGTAATTTGGACATTGTTCTGACTGTTGAGGAGTACAAATATGTACTTGTTGAGGAATGCCCACCTAAGCCTGATGCTAACTCTGATGAAGTGGTCAAAGAGGCTTATAAGAAGTGGAAAAAGGCAGATGAGATGGCACGGTGTTACATTCTGGCAACTATGTCAAATGTACTGCAACATCAGCATCAGGCCATGGCCACAGCTTGTGACATGATGTTAACCTCAAGAAACTCTTCGGACATCAGAGTAGAGCAGCTAGGCAGTTTGCTATGAAATGTTTGATGAATACAAAAATGGCTAATGGTACACCAGTAAGGGATCATGTTCTCAAGATGATGGGTCATCTGAATGAGATGGAGATCTTTGGAGCTAAAATCGATGGAGAAACCCAGGTCGATATCATTCTGGGACTCTGCCTAAAAGTTTTGACAATTTCTGCCTTAATTACAACATGAACAAAAGGTTGTATAGTTTGGCAGAACTTGCAAAAGAGCTACAGGATTCTGATCTCTCTTTAGGCAGAGTGGTCATGTTTTTGTTTCTGAAAAGGCTTCTACTTCTAAGCCAAAAGGCGGTAAGAAGAAGAATAACATTCAGAAACAGGCAAACTCAGCAAAGAAGGGCATGGGACCTCAAGGCGCGGTGAAAAAGTCGAAAGGCAAATGTTTCAAGTGCAAAGGTCAGGACATTGGAAGACTGATTGTCCACTTCTCAAACAAGGGAACAAAGAAGGTATATCTATTTACTAGTAGAAACATGTTTAGCGGTGTTATCTACCGGCACCTGGTGTGTAGATACAGGAGCCACTAATCATGTCTGCAATACATTACAGGGGTTACAGGAAACCAGACGGCTCAGTGATGGAAAGATATGCTTGTTCATGGGTGATGCTACAAAAGTATCGGTCGTTGCATTAGGAGATGTTACTTTATCTTTTGGTAGAAATAAGTCTTTGACATTGAGATATTGTCTTTATGCACCTTCACTTAGAAGAATTTATTTTTTGTTTCTATGTTAGTTAAGGATGGATATTCAGTTTATTTTAATGACAATATTGTTTTAGAAAGAATAAACATTTTATCTGTTCTGGTGCATTGGTTGATAATTTGTATGTCATTAATCCTATTTTGCCCATAATACAACTTATGGAAATGAATAATATGTCATCTAACTTAAATAAGAGAAAAGAACCTTCTTGTATGAACCAAACATATCTTTGGCACTTACGATTGGGGCATATTAACCTAAGAAGGATTCAAAGACTGGCTGAAGATGGACCTTTGAGTTCATTGGAAGTGGAGGCACTACCAGTCTGTGAATCCTGCTTGGGAGGTAAAATGACCAAAAGGCCTTTTACGGCAAAGGGGTATAGGGCCAAAGATGTGTTAGAATTGGTTCATACTGATTTGTGGACCCATGACTATCCAAGCTAGAGGTGGCTTTGAATATTTTGTCACACTTATTGACAATTATTCAAGGTATGGATACATTTATTTGATGCGCCGTAAGTCTGAATGCTTTAAAATTCAAAGAATACAAGGCTGAAACGGAGAAACGTCATGGAAAATATATCAAGTCATTACGATCAGATCGTGGTAGCGAGTACCTCTTTGGAGAGTTTAGGGATTATTTATCAGAGGCTGGGATTGCATCCCAATTGACTGCACCTGGAACGCCCCAACAGAATGGTGTAGCCGAAAGAAGGAGTAGAACTCTTATGGAGATGGTTAGATCAATGATGAGTTATTCGGATTTTCCAGATTCGTTTTGGGGATATGCCTTAGAGACGCAGCTTATATTTTGAACTTGGTTCCTTCTAAGTCAGTACCTCTTACTCCCACAGAGCTGTGGATTAGGCGTAAGCCTAGTCTGAAACATGTTCACATTTGGGGTAGTCCAGCACATGTGCTGAATGGGAAAGCAGATAAGTTGGAATCTCGTACAGAAGTACGCTTCTTTGTAGGCTATCCAAGAGGAACGAAAGGAGGTTTATTTTATAGTCCTAAGGATCATAAGGTCATTGTTAGCAGCAATGCCCGATTCTTAGAGGAAGACTATGTGATAACCATAAACCCACAAGTAGAGTTGTTCTAGAAGAACTGAGACGTGAGACACCAAGTACTTCAGTACCAACAGTACAAGAGGATGAACCACAAATAACTGCACAACGTGTCACAAATGTTACACCATAACCGATAGTGCCTCGTCGTAGTGGGAGGGTTGTGATACAACCTGATAGATATATGTTCTTGGGAGAGTCGTCAGACTTCGTCCCTAAGGAACAAGATTATGATCCCTGTACCTACAATGAAGCACTCCAAGATAAAGATGCAGAGTCTTGGCAAAAAGCAATGATATCTGAAATAGAATCTATGGATTCTAATCAGGTCTGGGAGCTTATAGAACCACCCGTTGGTGTAAAAGCCATTGGATGCAAGTGGGTCTATAAGAGAAAAAGAGGATCAGATGGTAAGGTTGAAACCTTTAAAGCTCGCTTGTAGCAAAAGGTTTTACTCAAAGAGAGGGTATCGATTATGAGGAAACCTTTTCTCCTGTGGCCATGCTTAAGTCTATTCGGATTCTTTTATCTATTGCAGCTCATCTCGATTATGAGATTTGGCAAATGGATGTCAAGACAGCTTTCCTTAATGGAAGTCTTGAGGAAGACATCTATATGAAGCAACCAGACGGGTTCATTGAAAAGGGCCAGGAGCATCTTATTTGTAAGCTCAAAAAGTCCATTTATGGAC